>JBDFRD010304598.1:0-10535 GCA_039654405.1 Bullina lineata
GCAGGGAATAAGCATGGTTTTGAATGGTGTTTTAAAATCTAAGTAAGCCAATCACAGATTGATTTGGTCAGTGATGACGCTCCGTTAGGCCTAGGCCTAATGTGTTAGTGCGGCGAGAAATGGGGGCTATTATGGTACACATGATTTATCCCCCTTTGATCCGGCTAAGAACACGGTAATCGTGTCTCCTGAGGGGCGGGTTCTTAGGCGGAGACCACTGTAATAATAATATTCCAACTGAAAAAAATGTAGGGGCCTATCCGGTAGTTGAAAAACGTTCTTGTTATACATTCAACCATGCGTCTAGACTACAAGTAGGCCTACTGTAGTGCAAGACCCTGTATTATACTTAATAAAATACATGTTACTGCAGTCAGTAGCCTACATGAGATGTAATTGGCTACAGTGAACAAACTTCTTCTCTACGCCACCATTGAGACAGGAGATGAATGCAACTAACTGCACTTGTGCAGAAGGCAGTGCCCCTGGTCCCATCATGAAGCTGCTGCTATTGTATATATTCCACCAAGACTGGACAGATTTTGCCGAGCCCAATTAAAATTAAATACATGTGGATAGAGAGTCTCTTACTCTTTCTAAATGAATGGTAGAAAGCCAGCTACAAAAAATGTGTTTGTGCATAAAACTAATAAAAGCGGATCAAATAGCCTGATGATAAATATAATGTATTGGGCAGTTCAAATTGATTCAATTAATGTTTGTAGCATCATCAGTAATGTGTCTACCTCCTCTAGTCTCATGTTGAGGTCAGGATTCAAACCCAGGACATTTGGATACACCAAACCCTTTGTTTGACCACTGCACCACCAATAGAATTACATGTACATGTAATAGAGTTGAAGAATAAAAAATATTTTGACTCTTGCTAATTTGAAAATAAACCTTTGGTCCTGCAGATATCATTTTAATCTTATCACCTGTATCCGTATCATTACGAATTTCTGTCGATTTACCCTTGCCCCGGTACATGATGGATAAAATATTCTGTGATTTGGCTCTGACCTCTCCTATTGAGTACCAGTAGAGTACATGTAGTTGGTTGAGCTACGACAAGAAGTAAATGGAGTGTATTGTATTAACTACAGCGTATTATGTTGGGCACATGAAAACTGACTACATCATGTATAAGGCCCATAGAGCCAGAGCTTTTTATCCTGGTTTCAAAAGTGTAAAGAAGACAAATCATCATCTAGATGGGACACCAGCCTGCTGTAGGTTTATTTATCCAGCCGAATACAATGTATAATGCTGCAACCATACCCAATTCGCACCTAGGTGGTGAGGGGAAAAATGGTGTTAAATTTCTGCCCTAAAACAATATGGTCACAGTCCGGATTCAAACCCAGGTCCCTTGGATCAAGTCCAATGGTCTATTCTGGAACTATTCTGAAAAAATACTTTCGCATGAAAGTACGTGTGTGTCTCTAAGTAGTCTAAGAAAAAAAAAAGCCTTTCTGGGCGAGGCAATTTTTGGCATTCAGCCAAAGTTCACACCATACAAGAAATGTTTAATAATGTAAAACAACAACAAACAGTGAAATGCATAATATAAAGGAGGAAACGACATTTATTTTATTACTCAAAGCAGCCTGTTTATTTACTTGTTACGACATGAACATATTAAAAATCAGTATCATCTACCAGCAAATTATGAATGAAATACTGAATGAATGAGATGAAACAGCATGAAATGCACATTCTTCTTAATTCAGGTGAGGACAGTTTCAGAAAATTCAGCATAAAAGCTTTCGTTGTTTCCCCCAGTTAAAAAAAAAAAAAGAAGGGCTGTTCTTCAACACACTACAGTAAAATTGAGGTAAAAATAGAAGAATGAGTATTTGGATAAAAAAAAAAAACCAACCCACCATGGAACTTTATCGGAACTAATACTGACTGGATTTTTTTTTGTGTGTGTGGAAAAAAATAGACAATAGCCCTCATCTTTGACAAACCACAAAGCCTAAAAACAAGACAACCAACCATACTATACTTACCAACTCAAAATACTTACGATGCAGCCATCGATGAAAGCGCCCCATTCTTACCTCCCTTAACCTGAAGAAATGTGTAAGTTAGGTTCGGTGGTATCCCTAGAGAAGGCTTCCAGCAGAAAATGAGATTAATGAATACCAGAGATCCGCGTGAGAAGACCGTGAAAATCAATGTCCAGAGCATTCCAAGACCGTGAAAATCAATGTCCAGAGCATTCCTGTTTGTTTTTTTAAGCATCGAGCGAGTTCCATCCAAACTTTTGTGCATGCTTGCTCCAACAGGGAAGACTGACCAGTGACCAACAATTTCCAGCGATGCTGATGTGGCAAACTCCCACTTCTCAATATCAGAGAGGCTCAGATATTTTCATTTCCAGCCAGTTCAATCGTTTGGAGGAAAGAAGGAGGAAAAAAAAAATAGACGAGATAAGAAGGAAAAATGAAAACTACAGCAAAGCCATGAATTTAGGCAGGCGGACAGAAAGAAGCAAACTGCAAACATCCTGGTTGAAGTCGCGCTTAAAAGAATGAAGATCAGCTCTATACATTTAACAAGAAATACCAAGGAAAAAGGTCACAAAGCTATGCAAGACCACGCATATAGTATGAGAAACATTTGACAGTAAAGAGAAAGATTTGTAATACGAATTCTGTGAGGAATGCTCAACAAGTGTGAATACTTAAGCAAAAATCCAATAAAGAAACAAAAAGACTCTTATGCTTAAGTTTGAATTTTTGAACAATGAAAATTTCACTGAACACAACATGAAAATGAAGACAGAAAAGGCTATTTCCTTGTAGCAGGAAGAAAAACCAAGAGCCGAAAGCTCCATAGGCAATGAAATCCAGAGCTGCCGTTTGTCCAAAATCTCATTTTAAAGCAATTCCAGCCATCTATGCGCTCAATCATCCAGCATTCCTAATGTCTCCGAGACAGCATGGAAATGACCAATAGTTGAGTCCTTATTTACGGCCTCCGAGAGCATCACGTCCATGTATTTCTTTTCCTTTTATTTTCCCGTTTTCCTTCCTTATTTGAATCCCTCAGCAAAACATTTTCTTTATCCAAAACGCTTTTTAGACTCCTCCTTTTTCTCCATCCTTAAAAAAAAAAAAAAAATCCTTCCTCCTAAATCCATTTTTAGCTTCCTTCCCATCCATTCTTTTCCAATCCTTAATCCATTAGTTTCCATTCCTTATCCATTCTTTTCCAATCCTTATCCACTTCCATTTATGAATGCAACTAAATGAGAAAGAAAAAAATGGAAGAAAAATGTTAGCATTTAGAATGTGTCAAACCATAAAAATGACAGTTTTTTTACACAGATTTTTGCATTTTAACTCCAACAGGATAATGTTCAAGAGGGATGATTAGGTGAAACAAACAAATATATTTGTGTAGAAAGAAAGGATGAATTCTAGCCTTCCTACACACATTAAATCATGTTTCAAAAATCAATATCTAAAATGACCAATTTTGTTTTTCAACTTCATGCTAAAAAGTAAAAATATATTGAACAATATTAGTAATACAAAACATATTATACAGTGATACAATGCTAGGAAAAAAAAAATAGACAACAAAACACAAGGTTAACATAACAGTTCAATGAAATTTCCACCTCCTCTCTCAGTCATACCAAATCGGCCAATATCCTAGGCTACTGATCTGAGTCCATGGGAGGGCTGTAGGAGAGAACAGAGCACAACCAGCACACTCCTCCTCCTCCTCCTTTTCCTCATCCATCAAATCCCATCACTCAATCCTCCCCGCGCTCCTGTTCCCGCTCTCTGACCCGAGGCCAACTTTGGAAACTTTTCAGGAGCGCTCTGAGGATGGAATGGGACAGGGGTGTCAACTGTGAGAGCCAGTGTGAGAGAAAGAGTTCGTCATTGGCTACATCTTCACACTAAAAACTAAAACCTGCTACACGCTTAGCTCTTGCATAAAATCAAAAAGACTCACAAATTGGCCGTGCCTTGACTGAAGAAAGTTTTTTTTTATAAAAGGCCACCGGCTCATATTGTACCTAAAAAAAAAAAAATAAGATGGTTTTCTAACGCCACATGGAAGTTCAACAATTGATTGTTGTTTAAAAAACGGGACATAAAAATTGGAATTTCATGCCGAGACAGTTCTCTTGACAAAAAAGCCCTCACCCTTTATAGATGAAAAAAGACAAAACCCTAACAGCCTATTATTAAAAACAAAACAAACCTGTTGAACCACCATAAAAAAAGAGCTGCTGCTTTTGCTGAAGACAATATTTCAATTTTTAAAAAGTTACACAAACAAATTCTCTTAACAAAACAAAAAAAAAGTTTAAAAAATAACAATCAGAAGTTAATGTCTTCAGAATAGTTGAACAATTTTTTTTTTCAATTATAAGGTGACCGAGAGTAAGAGCGCTGCTCTCGATCTCGCATGGGAGAATATCTGGGGCTACCGCGAGAGCGTTTTGGTGTGATGCTTCTGCTTCGGGAAGATCGAGGGTTGTCTTCCTTGACACGGATGTATGCTACTTCACCCTGGGAAATAAAGAATGGAACAGGTTTGTCCTCTAATACATGATTGTTCATACAATGTTATGACTGAGACACGACCAAAGTACAAACATTGAAGAAATGACATCCGCTGAACACAGGAACCGTATCAATTACACGTAAATTAAATCGAAAAAATCTCTTTATGCACTATAGCGTAGGTATCTCAATAAAAACAATTTCTTAATCCAACCTGCGTCATTCAAGTAAAATAGTGTTCTGAAAAAAATTCTCCCACTCCCTCCCCAAGGGTTTTTCATTTACCAGCAGTAGTCAAAGAGCCATCATCAAAGCCCCACCGCAGAACTGAGAAATTGGGATGATGAAACCATATGCAACAGATTGCCTAGAACCTTTGTAAGTGACCAGAGAGCAAGTTCGATGAACACACACACAAATAAAAATAAAAAACATGTAAAATAAAGAATATGGGGATTAACCCTGGAAGTCGCCTCGGCCACTATGTCGGCTTTCAGTAATGAAAACTATGGACTCACGCCGGCCCACACCGCTAACCAGGAAGCATGGGAGGCCTATATATATAACATAGGTTCCTCTGTAATGGAAAATTACTGGCTTCAAATAGAGGCTACAACCTTCGGTCATTTCTAATAATAACTACTGTATGAATAATAGTCAATGAAATTTTAGTCATTTGTTTCCCCTTGGAAATTATATTTTCAGCTCAGTCTCGATTGATACAGACGGCACTAGTCGCTTGGCTCAACCGTGCTTCGACCATGCTGTGAAACAAGGGTTAACGACCGTTACTAACTGGATGATAAATGGGACAACATTGAGTGACAAGTAAGTAATGCTAAATTTGTCAGAACAAATGTAAATGCAACCAAAACCAACCTCATGTGATCTGAACTTTGTGTCGTCTAATTTCCTGACTGCATATTTCATGTCTTCTTTGCGGAGAAATTCGACAACCCCTGTACAATCCTTGAACACATCAGCATAACAGACATCGCCTGCTTCTCTCATATGATCCTTCAGGTCTTGCCAGCTGCCACTTGCGGGAAGCCCTATTTCGCAAAAAAAATAAAGGCATAAAAGAAAACAATAAGCACAGATGCACAAATTTTTATTCATTATGTAAAAGCCAAGGGGGATACAAGTTATATAGCTAAAAAAAATACTGGGCTCAGCAACTTTTTGATTGAATGTGCCATACAAAGTAAACCAAGTTAAAAAAAATTTAGCATGTTTTGTCTATCTTTGCTTTTCACAATGAAGCAAAATTATTTCTACAGGTTTCTTTCTAATACCCTATTCTTTACCAAGCACTTCTTCATGGAGCAAACACAAGATCACAGCAAGCTGCAATCACTGTTTCTGTACAAATTTGAATGCAAGCTGTAGTAGTTTGATCATTAATTGGTGATAATCTTAAAAATATGTAAAAGAATAATCGCACCAAAAATAACTTTCATAATAATTATTGATTTTGAGCAGCCTACTTTTGAAACTCATTTTTTTCAAAATCAAACCAAAAGAACTTTTATAGCACTTTTATTTTCAACTGTTTTCATCTTACTCTCTTTAATAAAGCATAGTTTAAAAACAAAAAACGAACGGTCATCCATTATTACCCCTATGGTTTGATTAGGAAAGTAAAGTTTAATAAATGGCTAACAAATACAGTCTAGTCCATTTATAACGGTCTCAGTTATAACAGGAACTTGGATATATAACAGTGATAAACCAAATCCCCATTTTTTTTCTCTATAAGGGTCAGTAAAAGAAACCTGGGCTATAACAGGGTTCAGTTTGCGCTGACTCGGATATAACAGGGATCCCACTGCCTGTGAAGTAGCATTCGATCCGTGAAATTTGTCTCAACCAAGGCGTTTCGCCTGTCAATACGGTCGCTTGCCTAAGTTTCCCTTGATAATGGATATAACGGGACTCGCTTATAACAAGGAAAAACTACCGGTTCCGTCATTCCTGTTATATCCTAGATTCGACTGTTTTTCTCTGGGTAGCAGAAACTCAAGACACTCAAAAATATATGTCATATAGTGGTAAAATATAACTTTTTAATTACATTATATTGAAATTATTGCTTCACACTGACTGCTAGTAGAAGTCTTGTTATCTTTTGTGTAGACGAGGTTCTTTAGTGGTGCTTTTTTGGGGGAGGGGATAAACTTTTAGTCATTTACTGATTTTCATTTCTCTTGAATTTCTAAATAAATTTCACCGTTCTTGACAGGTACATATTATCATTCTGCAACACTTAATTATTTTTGTTCCCTTTTTTTTTTCTTCCTTTTTGATTCAAGAGGTCCTGCTGAAAAACACTGTGAACTCATAGAAAAAGCTGTGAAAGGAATGAAGGCAGCTGAAAAGGTGAACTTTCCTCTTTAATTAAGTGTCAGAGAATAATGAAGTGAAGAACAGAATCAGGGAACAGATATTTGCAAGATGCCCATTTAAGTCTCTTGACTGATATTTTTAATGTCATAGACAAAGTTTAAATCGAAAACGGCTGATTCAAAACTAACACTGAAAAAAAAATAGCGTGTCCGAATTTTTCCCATTTTTAATCTTTGTTAACAAACTAGCACTGAATTGTGAATTCAAAAGTCATCAAATCTTGCAACTAAAATGAGGAGTCAAGCATTGTAGGCCCATCGCACTTCTCTTAACAGCTACTCATTCCCTGTTTTCCCCTTGAACAGAAGTTTTTCATTCGTGTCCGATTGAAAAAAAGCAATGGCATGGGCTTACTGTAATTACTTATTGGGAGCAGGGTGGGGGAGGAAAGGACTAGACAGAGATCAAAGACAAGAAATGATAGGCACCGTAATTTACAATACCTTTTCAACGTGACTTTCCCTTCCCGAACTCCTTTTTTATTTTCTTCTGAGATAAGACTTTTTTGTTCCAGTAGGACTTGGCCTATGCGAGAACAGCCTTACTACTTTGTGTGTATTTGTGTGTGTGTGTGTGAGAGAGAGAGACAGAGAAAATTGTTGTCGAAGACGTAGCAAACTTCAAAAGCAAATAATGCCAGTTACTGTAGTTTGTGCCATCGTCCATATGTGATCAAACAAAAAAGCAAATTTGTATTGCAACTTGGCTTTATGATTCACACACAAGCTGGTGCAAGCGTAGATCCAGTCTGTTTTGTCTTTGTTGCATACTTCTCTCTGAATTGGGTCGTATTTCGCTTTAGATATCTTATTCAATCAAAGTGACTTTAAAGTATGAAAGATGCAGTGGCGACCCTAATTCAATTATATCAAAGGCTACTCTATCTAGAGAATAAAAGAGGTAAAAATTGGCATTTTAGGCCTTCTGCTGAAATCAACTCTTGCTAATTTGAAAACAAATCTGTTCTATTAGCACTTCATAAAAATGTATGTATGAGAGATTTAATCAAATAAATTATAATTGTAATGCCATAACTCCATAAATAAAACTTTTTTAAAAAATACATGAGGTTCAGACTAATTTTGGGTTTTGGTCCAGATTTGATTATTACTTTGCATTGAAGTGATGAGGAAGTCTGTATCTGTCTAACCATAGATTTTTGTTTCTCTATGTGAGTGAGACAGTCTCTTTTTATTTTGCTTCCACTAAGGTAAAGCGAGATATGCGATATTAAAATTTGTACTTTAATGCTTTCACTTTCAGGTCTGTAACCAACAACTAAGGGAAATTGCATCATTGGAAGTCAAGCTCTTCAGACTGCAGCCAGAGAGGGATGTTGTTTTTATTAAACACAGGTAACAGGACAAGGATGTAGTTTATTATAAGGAGCATAAAATGCAGTTTTCTTGATCATCTTTAACATTGTAATATTAATAAAATAAAAAAACAAAATAATATTTTTCAGAATGATTATTTCTGAAGATATCAGGAGCAAATTATGAGCTGATAGACGTTGGTAGGGGGGAAGAGAAAAAACAACAACCTAATTTTACTTGTGATTAGATCTTTCTTAATTAAACATATACACGATGTATTGTACTTCAGTTTGAAAAAAATGTTTTTTTATAGTGTCAGCATCTGAAATTGAAATTGATAGATTCTGTTCAGTACTGTAGCTTAGTCCTTAATATCTAAAAAGGTGAAAAGTATATCTTTAAATTCTAAATCCTTTAATGCATATTTTTATGTTGATGGGTTTAAACATGATTTTACGAAAAATCCTCAAATCTTTTTAAAGACAGGTTTTTTTCATTAAAACTTAATATTTCCTTAAATAATGCACAGAGATTTTGGTATCCTTGCTTGTAGAAAGTTTCGGAATGAAAAAATAAAAGAGTGTTTTTACATAATAGGCATTTTCCACTTTATGATTTTCTATTTTAATATTATCCTATTCAATTAAATTTTTGTTATAAAATATCCTTTGTTTTTCCAGAAAAGATGGTGATAATGACTACATTAGTGTTCTGCTGGGAGAACTTTCAGATGATGTAAGTGAATAGTGTTTGCAAATTAATAAAGTATAATAAAACAATGCTTAAGAACGTTTGGATAGCTTGTGAAAATAGATTATTAGAATGAATATGATTGTGACAGAAATTTTTTTATTTATGTTTACCTGTTTTGGGTATTACACATGCAAGCATTAGCCTCATGTCAATCTGTAATTGAAATAGAGTGTTCTGAAAAACATGTGTGACTTTACCTCTTCTTTTTTCAATATGAATGATTTTTTTTTATTTTTCCAGGACATTCCAAAACTTGTAACTGTTGGACAAGACAAGGAAGGAGGCATGTTTGTCTTAGCTGGTTCAGCTCAGCTCATATCTGATCTTGGAGAAAGGTTTGTGAAGTTTCTCACTCAGACTTGTTAAAAGTATCATACTGTTGATAGTCTTGTTTATTTATATTATTTAGGTCTAGAGTATATAAACTATTTTGATAGGGAAAGGTAAGATCATTTAGAAGAAGAAAATGAGATATGAGTATGAGAAATAAAGAAAGAAAGTATATAGAAGGTGTTCAGTTGCTATCAAAATATTGAAAGAAGTCACCGTAAACGTCTCAGACTATGCAGTAAAAGATAAGTTTTGTCACTGATGCTGACTAACTGTGAAACATTTAAACAGTGAAAGTAGCAGAAGTTATTTGCATTATGATGATATGTGAAATATGCAATTTTATTAATTTGAAGATGTTTGAATTCTACTGTCTGTTTCAGAATCTGTGATCTTTTTGAAGGCAAAGGTGCACCAAGCAAAACAATGTTCAGGGGCAAAGCTGCAAAACTAACAAATAGAGGAAAAGCAGAAGAGCTTCTACGGGAATATTTGAAGGGCTCATCTGAAGGAAACTCAGAGAAGGAGAGTTAGTAGACAGTATTGAGTTATAAAGACAAAAGCGTAGTTTGTGATGTTATACGAAATCAGTTTTCAAAATGTTCATGCATAAGAAATTTTAAAGTGTTTTATTTCTAATTTTATTAAATTAGGCTTTAAATTTTAAAACATTTTAGTAATGCACTGAATGACTGCCTGTATAAGTATTTTGAATGTGAAAAATATCATCAACTTTTGGAATGGGAAATATGGCTATTACTTCACATGTTACATATAGGCTACTACAAGGACTGACTTAAAACAAAATAAGATTGTCAGACAGTGGCGACATCTACCTAATGAAGACAGATACATTTCTGCCTTTATAAGTGTTTGTAGAAGTACCATTGGTAAGTAAATTCATGACTGCACTGAAAATAAAAATAAAATAGTGTATGTATGTTGTAAATGAATTACATTGCAGATACCCAGACATCGAAAAGTTAAATTGGAAAAGATAAAAGAGAAATGCATGGCAGTTATTAATTCCACTTATTCCAGTGTAATACATTATGTATGTGTTTGTGCTCATGATGTTAAACTTGAGCATGTTTAATGCAAAGTGTGGCGCGGTGGCTGAATGGTTAGAGCGTTGGACTCCTAATCCAGGGGTCCAGGGTTCGAATCCGGGAGGTGACCGTGTTGTGTCCTTGGG
>JBDFRD010304708.1:0-10535 GCA_039654405.1 Bullina lineata
CTCTCTCTCTCTCTCTCTCTCTCTCTCTCTCTCTCTCTCTCTCTCTCTCTCTCTCTCTCTCTCCCTCTTTCTCTGTCTCCCTCCCCCTTTTTTTTCTCTCAGTGTTGAGGGGAGAGAGAGGACGGAGACCATTGCAGTTAAAAGGCAGGCCTTTTATTCCAGTGGGGTGCTCTTATCTTATATAACATATATTAATGGTTACGGTAATACGATATTACAATGTGTACCTTCATAAAACCTCGTTGTTCATTTTTTTTTATTATTTGAGCGCGTAATTGAGTTTTCGTAAGGGCCAACAGTTCTCCCCCCTTTTGAAAACCCCAACTAGTAAAAATACAAACAAATGAAACTATCCCGAAAAATACAAAGACAAACCAACGCTCGACATTACTGTTTTCAGGGGTCGAAACAAGAGGCAAATGCTGCCCAAGCCGCATCAACCCCTGACTGAAGATAGTAACGTCAAACGTTGGTTTGTCTTTGTATTTTTCCTGGTGGCTTCATTTGCTTGTACATGTATTTAGATCTACCGCTTTGTATTTTTCAGCTTCCCTACAACCTTTATCCACTTTTTTTTTGCCATTTGTTTAAAAGCCTGTTTGTTGATTCTCGTAAGAAAACGGCTGACCATGACTTTATTGAATCAAAGCAGAATATGGCAAAAGTCATGATGTAGCCATCTTGGATATCCTGGGACCCCTTTCAAAGTCAAAGCAGGCATTATTATTATTATTATTATTATTATTATTATTATTATTACATTGGCCGAATGGTTAGAGCGTTTGACTCATAATCCAAGGATCCAAGGTTCGAATCCGGGTTTGACCTTGTGCCCTTGGGAAAGACACTTTACACAATTTTTCATCTAGGTGCGAATTGGGTACCGTAAACCTACGACAGACTAGCGTCCTGTCTAGGAGATCATCTGTTCCGCTTCACGCTACCGAAACCGGGATAAGCTCCGGCTCTATTGGCCTCATAGGCCTTATTACATGTACTTACTTACCAAGGATTCGAAATGATCTCGTTGTTGCCGAGATCTCGATGCATCCATGGCCGCTGTATGACCTGAGCTCCACTGTGTACCCACCGTAACCAAAACGGCGAAAGTGAGAAAGGTCAAGTCCAGGGCAGTGGCCTGTTACGTCTTGGTGCGTGTTGATCGCAGTTCGATTGGCGATTCCTTTAGCGAAAGCCGCGCTCTAATTTCTAAGAAAACTGTAAACAGTATTTTAATTGCGTTTTCACTTTAGTGCTGGTCGGCTTCCCGAGTCAGGCACGTCATTTTTTCACCGACCAAAAGACTAGCTGTTATACATACATGTACATACATAATATATATACATGTATATATATTTAAAAAAAAAAAAAGAAGCGTTCAACAAATACACAACCTACCGGTATGCGTATATATAATTCAGACCGGTCTCTTGGTGAACAACATTTGCACTTGCATTGTTAGCATCTGTTGAGCATGCATTACAAGGGAAACATAGGCCTATAGTAGGTCACTGCTGTACCAGGTGAACGTTATTTCCGTGTGGTTTTTGTTGTGAGTGGCCGAGCAGGATAAAATTAAAAGTAAGTAATTGTTGTTGTTTTTTAATGCAGGGAATTGAAAGGCAATACTTATATATCTAAGTGAATTACCTTCTCTTCGTTCTGCTCATTTCCATTCTCAATCTCCTTCCTTCATCCTCCTCCAAAGAATAATAATCACATCGCCATAATTTTCTTCTCCCTCTTTCTCATAGGATTCCATCACCACAGTCACAATTATTATACCCACCTTTTTCCAGCCTCTCCGTTCCTCTTTTTAAAGATAGATCTAGTACATTATATTCCTACATAAATCATAGGCCCTATATATATACGTTATGTTACTTCTTGTATGACGCCAACATGTTTTTAGTACAAACATTTTAATACAAGTACTGCTTACCACTAAGGTAGTTCCTTTAAGGCCTTTGAAGCCAACAAAGCTGGACCTTAGATTATTCTAATGTCGCTAGTATAAAGTGGAAGAGATGTATTTCCACACCATCTCCTAGACAGAACGCGGATCTGTCCATGGTGTTCAAGGTGTACGTCCTCGGCAAAATATGCCAGAACGCGGTTCGGACCTGGGTGGGGAGCGGAAGCATTGTGTAAAATCTATTTCCGAAGGACACAACCGGTCACCGGTCGCACTTGGGACCCTTAGATTGGGTGTTTAACGCTCAGACTATTTTGCCACTGATGCTACTAGTACTAGGCTCTTAGGCTACGGCCGAGAAACTTATAGCAGCTGCAGCAGCCGCGGTGGCGGCGCAGCAGCAGCAGCAGCAGCAGCTTTATATTCAGCTACACTATATAAAATCTCTGGCCTTCGCATTAGTGGTAGATCTAGTATTTTTATTTCTCCTTTTCTTTTTAGCTACACTGTATAAAATCTCTGGCATTCGCATTAGTGGTAGAGCTAGTATTTTTATTTCTCATTTTCTTTTTCCTTATACATGTAAATTACATGTTTGTTTTTTCTCCTAAGCTTTTTAACCAAGGTACAGCCATGTCAAGTCTGATCGCCTATGTTCTCCTGTGCAGCGCTTTCTCAACATTACATCTAAATAGGTAGGTAAATAAAGTAGAAACAACAGAATATATTTTACAGGCCTACTTGTATTATTGCAATTGGCAGTTTTTAAACCAGGATTGATTCCAAATCCGAAGCTCTATTTCATGAGAAACTTGGATTCTTTGGCGATATGGAGTGTCTGAGCTTTGTAAAGCTGAAATTATGTGTTGTTTTTAACCCTTTAACTGCCAAATTCACCGATCAACGAAAAGCAATATTTGATAACTGTCAACATTAATGGTATTACTTCAATGGATCCTAATTTCAGATTTCAGTCCAAACTAAAATGAACAATAACTATTCTGAATGTTTGTTTTTTTAATTAAGTTTTTTTTTCAAGATTTCATTAAAGAAACAAAAGAAATTTGGAAGAATTTAGCAACACGAAGCTGGCAGTGAAAGGGTTAAATGGTCAAAGGAGTGCAAGGCTGTGAGACAATCTTGGCGAGGAGCAACCTCTTCAGCGTGGAAATTTAGTTTGTCTTAACTATGCCATCAGGTGGTACGGTGGCCGAATGGTTAGAGCATAGGACTCCTGATCCATGGGTTCGAATCCAGCGGCGACCGTGTTGTGCCTTGGGAAAGACACTACACTATTTTTCCTCTCCACAACGAGGTGCGAATTGGGTACTGGCATATTCTGCTGGGGAAGTAAACCTACGACAGACTAGCGTCCTGTCTAGCAGATGATGTAAAAATCATCTGTTCCGAAATCTAGGTGATTGATGGATAAGTGGATCCCAGAATAACAGAGCTTGAAAGTGTTACATAATTATTTTTTTTTTTTTGCTCGTCAGTACGATTGAAATTTAGGCGTAAGAAAAATTCAAATAAAATTTGTAATTATATAGTAGATCTACATTTAGTAATCCTAATTAAATGAGAAGATAACAACAACAACAACGTAAGCAGCATGAGCAAGAACAACATTCTTCTTCAAGAGTCAGGCCTGGTGCAGGCATCGACGGTCATGGTCTTCCAGTCCACTCTATTATCAGCCGGAACAACATAACTAAATGTAATACATTTTGTACATGTGTAACGTTTTTCCCTCCCTCCAACAAAGTAGGCTAACTCATTCCAACACTCCACAGCGCCTGGCAAGAATTCTTCAAAAAAACTCCACTCTCCAGCATCGGTTTCAACCCCCGTCTGGTTGACACAGCCTTAACCCCTCACTCCGTGAAATGCGTATCTTTATGCGCCAACAACCAGCACTGCAACGTTGCTCTTCACAGCAGTACGCTGGGTCGGTGCGCACTTCTGGGCACCAGCTCTGTCTTCCCGTCCCTGAGCGAAACTTCTTATCCAATCAGCTCGTGGACCTCGGCCTACGCCAAGCCTTCGCCGCCGGAAGTGGATCCTTTCCCTTGCAACTACTCGTACGTCGACACCGTGCCCAAGTGTTACAGTTTTGAGCACGCCGCGACGAATTGGGCGGCCTCTAAAACTAGATGCGAGATTCAAGGGGGACGACTGATCACGTTCAGCTCCGAGGAACAGTTTTTCAGATTCCAAGCGCATATGCTGACAAATCCGCCCGGATACTCGTCGAGGGATAAGTACTTCATCGGGTTGTTTAAAAACTCGAACGACGACTGGGAGTGGCTTGGAAGCGGTACCACCTTGTCGGTCGATTCCAGCATCTGGGGCTCAGGGTTTCCTACTAGTTTGGGAACCTATGCCATGATGGACGGTTATGCTCACGATTATCTACTCAGTCACCCAGCTACGAGCACGTTTATTGATTGTTCTCTGTGTGAATACAGCTATTAACCCTTTCAATACTTTCACTGCCAAATTCATCAATCGGCGAAAAACAATGTTTGTTAACTGCCAACACGAATGTTTTTTTTTACTTCAGTCTTTAATATTAATAATTACCATAAAACCCACCTCTTTTCCGCACAGAAATGAAGAACAAGAAATTTGAATTATTTTGATTTAAAATCAAGTTCCTCTCACTGTTTTATTTTAAAAAAACTTTGTCATTGTTTTTGCTAGCATTCAGCTGCAGATAGCTGGCACTGAAAAGGTTAAATTACATGCACAGTGCATACCAATAAAACGGATTTATCACGTAATGAAAACGTGCCCAATGTTGCCGTTTGCGCGAATGGTGCATGGAGACAGAATCGCCTTAACAACAGCAGTTGGGCCCCAATGCCACCCCCACCCACCCCATCCCATACTACTTTTTGAGCGTGATGTATATCGGATGGTCCCATAAGCGTGGCACCCCCAGATCTGTACCCATCGGGTCTATGCGTTCACTGGTTCAGACGGCCCTGAATGAAAACATAACATATGTACATTTTTCAAGCGTAGGTCATCATTATAGAATATAATACAACTATTTGATGTAAAAAAAAAAAAAAAGTAAGTACATGTAAAAACATTGCTAATTAAAGTTATCTAATATTCAGATCGTTATTCATAAGCAAGCTTAGATGGTATGACCATGTCACGAGATAATCAGGGTTTGCCAAGACATTCCTACAGGGCACTGTGCGACGAGTGAGAAGGAGGGGCAGACAGAATATAATGAAGAGATGGGGGGACATCTCAGAATGGACGGAACTGGGGTTAAGGGAGACATCCAGGAGGCCTGAAAAACGAGAGGATTGGAGGATGCTGGTTGCCAGATCACATGTGGCGCCCCAATGGTCCACACGACTACGAGATGGATAGGACAGGATAGGATACATAGGCTGCGTTCGTGGGCCTGAACTCATTTCTCACGGCGCCCAAAAGTCCATGGTTTCCTAGAATGCCGTCTTTGAACTAGAACGTGGCGGAACTTCCACGCCAAGAGCTATGGAGTCAAACTGTATCTCTCACAATAACTAACCATCTATAAACGCAGTAGTTGAATACCTAAGTTAATTCTTATTCCTGTCTTCTTCTTTTCTCCTTCTGTGTGATTGTTGTTTTTGTTATTATTTAAAAAATTATTGCTCTTTTTATTGTTGTTCACATTGAAGACAGCAATTATCGACACGTTGGTTTGTCCTTGTGTTCTTCGGGATAGCTCTTTTTACTTGTGATTGCCATTTGCATTGTTCAGCTTCCCTGCAGCCTTTACTTTTTGCATTCTTTGTAGGCCTACTTGAATGCATTTTTGACACAGGATTATCATCGCCCAGACTGGACGATGCACGCGTGAGGGCATTTTGATTTGGGGCGAGGGGGTGTTATTTCTTCGTCATAAAACCCGAGTTGTCCAAGTGTATCATAGGAACACGAGTTTCGAGGAATTTTCACGCCAAAATGGCAGGTGGCAAATAACACGACACATTGTGATTTTCCTGCCCGTTTCATACGACGTCCTCATCGGATGATGATGCTCATATTAATAATATTATATATGTACAAATGTGTATTATTTGCTCTGATCGGTTTTAAAATTGGATCTTCTGGCACTTGCCATGATAGATAATGAAAACACGGCAGATCTAGACATGAACGGAAAGCAGTAGCACGCCCGTATTTAAAATTTACGTAATGTCCGCAGTTGTATACATTATGTAACCTAGGCTATGACATTCCTCTTTCCTCCTGTACCGACTCGGAGGAAGTCCTGATTGCAAGTGTTTTTTAACCCACAATACTGGACTACTGTTTGTTTCGTATGTAAATACATTTGTATCGTTTGAACTATGAAAATGTGTGATCTGAATTTCTCAAATTTTCATCTCTTTTTTTGTTAACAGAATGCACCCATGCATTGTGTGCGTGTGCGCGCGATCACGTGCATGCACAGAAGTAGAAATTCTGTGAAATTATGAAGTAACATTAGTACATGTAATAACTTTTTAAATGTTGACAATTTCCTTCTGCTGGATAGGCCTACTGTATGTGCAAATAATAATGATTCTTTCTGACTTCCGTTTCCCACGAAATAATTCAAAAGTACAAGTAGTTCTTATACCTGGTACGTGTATTAAAATGTTATCCAATGATTTTAAGACAGACATTCACAGAAGTTGTCAAATGCGCTTGTCAGATAAGGCATTAAAACAGAGCTTTGCAGGAAATGTTCTCAAATTTTATAGCGGTACTTTACATATTTTTCAAGTTGCTGTGACATGTGAACTTGATGTGCTATTCTGTTTTTCCCATTTATTGTATGTTTCAACTCTCATTAAAAAATTTAAAAGAAATTCAGTTCATTTGTAATTTTTGTTGCTTGTATGAAGATCTTCATCCACCAAATGATTGATGTTACTGGTTGTCGGTATGAAGAAATATCTACTGTAATGAATGACACAGGATGGAAGAAACGTGTCATGGAAAGCTGAGCAAGATCAACCAAATGATGATGATGATGATGTTATTATTCCATACTATTTCTCCGTTCCTTTTTTTTTCCTCTGCAACTTCAAACTCAACCCAATACACTCAGAGAGTTTGTTCAGTGTCACAACACTGTTAATAGGTGTATGATTTAGTATCCACAATTCAGACCTTTTTTTCATTATATATATACACAAGACTCAAAATGCAAAAATGCACTTAAAATACTAATTATTACTACAGAAATACATGTACATGTATGTCACAATTCCTTTTCACACTTTTTTCAAAGGAAGGGAATGACTTCATCGTCATAGTGTTGAAACACATTATTAAAACAAATCACCATTTTGAATGCTAAGTTCATTTACAAAAGAACAGAGGCCCCTGTACAAAGTTCATATCAATTTTATTTTGTAACCCAAGTCAAAAGACAATAGATACAGTGACAAAGGATTATGTACTATGTAACTTACAAGGAAAATGGAATGACATGATTTACATAATGTGCCAGAACGAAAAAGTTTTCCACTCCAAGGACCGTTTTACTACAAAAACAATACCAGTACAGAGAAATCAAACAGGAAATAACTTCTTTACATTTAGTTATTTGCTTATAGCAAATTAAAGGGTGGGTCAAGAATTTAAAAATAAAACAATTGTGTCAAAAGTAATCAGAATCTATTGCTTCAGAAGTGTACCTGAACTTAGAACAGGGGTCGCAGCACTATGGGCCTATAAATATTTAAGAGATTCTAGGAGGTTTAAAAAAAATTCTAGATCGCTCTCTAACTAAGTATTAATAAAGAAAGTTTGTAAAAATCACTCAATACTTCAATTGATTACTCTCCCGACCGCCTGGCGATCGTCCATGTCCAGTTTCGCAATTTGGACTATGAAAATTAATATATCATATCAGTAGTTGGCAAGTCTGCCAAATATTTAGAAGATTTTAGGAGAAATTGAAAAATTCTAGAGGTTTTTTTCTTCTAGAAAATTTTAGGACATTCTACAGTGCTACGACCCCTGACTTAGAACCTCTTGGTAGAAAGTACAGCACTTTACCACTGAACCAGTCGACTGTCTTATCAACGGTCTTCAAAAACCAAAGGAAAACTACCACAAGTCAACTGCAATATGTTAGAAGAGTTAAAACACATCAGGTTAATTTGTTTAAAAATCAAAAAAACATCAAGTTTAAAAAATGTCTGCATTAGAAAGAGGAAATGAAGAAGAGGGAGAAAAAATCTATAAAGAAAATTTGATCTATATAGCCTGAAGAAAGCTCTTAATATCAAAGTAATACGAAATCAAAACAATAACACCAATACATTGTGTACAGATTACATTGACATACTTACACACAGACCAGGAAAAAAAAAAAGAAGAAAGAAGGAAAAATGGTACATGAAATAAAATGAAACCAAGGGCCTTGGGACATCATCATAGTGGATTCCGTAGTTTGTTGTTTATACAGTATTTATAAAGGAAAGATTTTCACATTTTCAAATTGCTTATTCCTTCTAGAGAGATCACCAAAATCAAATACAGAGTGATACATGAATAATTCCCATACTTTTCACATTGAAAATTCTCTCTCTCTCTCGTTTCCTTGTAAAATGTCCAAGACATCAAAGAAGAAGTCTTCATTTCACTAGCCCACGTTGCAGCTCATCACAACATCCCCTTCCCCTGGGCACCAACTGTCATTATTTATTCAATTATCAGTAAAGTTCCCTTAAGGCCTATGAGGCCCATAGAGCTGAAGCTTATCCCAGTTTATTCAAGTGGGGGATGGTGGAAAGTTGTGTCAAGTTCAGTTTGATTCTATTCGGACCGCTGTCCCACTTCAGTGCTTTGTGTTGCGAGTCCTCATGGCGTAGGGCGCCACCTTTTGGCCAGCCACTTGCTGAGTCGCGTCGGCAGGCTGGGCTGTCTGGGTGACCACAGTCGCCATGACCGCCGGCGTGGGCACGTTCTGAGTGATTATCTGGCCAGTGGTGGTGCTGCTCTCCGAGGGGGTCTGACTAGTACTCTGCTGGACCTAAGGGGGTGGGAGGTTGAAAATGAAGAAGGAAAGAGCATTATAGTCTCAATCGCCATTTCAAATCACTGCAGAATATTTGGTACAAGTACTTAATTTTCTAGATGTTTACTGGAATCTCAAAGCTATGCCATGTTGAATTTTCTCCGGCCAAATTGCAACGTATACCATCTACAACAGGGGTGGGCAAACATTTTGGATTGGGACCACTTCGACCTGGCCATGAACACCAAAGGGCCGCAACTTTTTTTTTTTTTTTTTTTTATCTTTGAATAGTCACCAGGTAACCTCCTTTTCCTTTTAATAACAAAATACAAACATGAACTGGATCATTATAATAAAATGATTAAATAAAAAACAACAACCTAGAAATAAAGTTTTCTTTTACTGTATGTCTGTATACGTCTACAAAAACTAGTCTAGGCTCAATGATATTGATACAGTATTGTGATCAGTTTTATGATTGATTATTTATTTATTTATTTATTTGTTTGAATTCACCGATTGTTTCCTGGGGCTGCACAAAACTCTGTGGAGGGTCGTATTTGGCCCGCTGGCCGTAGTTTGCCCACCCTTGGTGTAGAGTGTAGAGCTATGCAGTTTCTGAAAAAGCAGTTCTAGGATGCTTAACAAGTTCCGTCCTCATTTCATAACTTTATTACATTCTTTTTCCCTACGTAACTCCACAAGACAAAGGACAGAGAACGGGTTTTTTTAAACACAGCTGGTCGTAAACCAACTGCAACAAAACTAACAACTAGCTAATCAAGGTATATAAATGACTTTGTAGGAGTATGACCTCCGATAAAACAAAGTGGCAAACACAATCAAAAGAAGCTGTCCCGAAAAAAACAAAGACAAACCAACACTTATTCCCTTGCCCGCTTGTCGAAGAGACAAGCCCTCTGTTTTGGAGGCTTGGATAGCATTGATGTTCGACCCCTGAAGACAGTAATGTCACGCGTAGGTTTGTCTACATGCGTTTTTCAGGGAGCTTCTTTTGATTGTGTTTGGCACTTTGTATTTTTCAGCTTCCCTACAGCTTTCATCCGCCTTTTTGTTCCTATAAAACAGTAACAATATGATCCCATTACCTGGACAGTAGCGATACTGCTGGCAGCTTGCGGTGGTGGGGTCTGAGTGGTAGACACCAGACTGATCTGCGTCGGAGTCCCCGACCTCTGAACCCCCGTGCCAGTGGGCGGAGTAGAGGTAGCCCTCATGGCCGCCACAATGCCTGCTGGGACTGTCACGGTGGCCTGCTGTGGTTGGGCCGTGTTTCCTGTGGGCACAGTAGCAGGAGTCACCTGCAGGAACTGTGTACCAGCACCGCTGGAGGCTTGCTGAACCTGGAGTGGCGAAGATGGAGGATTAATCATTATTGAGAGCAGCAGTGCCCAACACTTAGAACAGGATCAATCAGTCGATTTGCATAGGCAGTGCATGTATACCGCACAGCATTAAAAAAAAATAATCTATCATCTTCATTCATAAATATATTATGTTAAGGGGTTCAGCTGGTGAAAAAAATTTTCCCCCCAGTTTTGCCAGAATAAAAGTTAGTGTAGTGTATAATTGTCA
>JBDFRD010304818.1:0-10533 GCA_039654405.1 Bullina lineata
TAACACTTTAACTTAGAGACAAACAAGACCATTACATTTTACATTCTTCTTTCATACCAAAAACAGCTCAA
The DNA here is from genome assembly GCA_039654405.1 of Bullina lineata. NCBI lineage: Eukaryota > Metazoa > Mollusca > Gastropoda > Bullinidae > Bullina > Bullina lineata. The sequence goes on from JBDFRD010304818.1 coordinate 72, forward strand.
TCAACAGTCGCAACATTTTGTATTTCATTTATTAAATATTTGTGTGTGTGTGTCATGATAACATACATGAACAAGGAAACAGGTTCAGGAAAAGAAACAGCATTTCTTTAGGATGATTTTTTTTTATTATTTCTTATTTTTTTAATTAAATTGTAATTTTTTTTTTTTGAAGACCTAAGTGCATACAGAGACTTTCTCTCAAAATTTCACTCCACAAGTTCAGCACCACTGACTAACCTTATTTACATATGCATTTGCGAATAATTTACAAACACAACTAGAATAATGTACCACTCAACTTATGTTCATTATACACTTGAAAGAGACTCCAGAACATTATGGCATAAAATGAGACGACCTAGAGCTGTGTAGCCCAAGCTCTCAAACACCTTGACTTTCACTCTTTGTCTGCCATTAGTTCAAGAGATCCAACAACATCAAGTGAGAAGGCACTTGAAGTGTGCCCGGCAATAAGAATTATTGAATTTCTCACAAAAAGTTGTTCAATTTTTTATTTTTTTTTTAAATTCAAAGTCCATCCAACTCTGTCATGCTTGAAAATTGAGTAATGAGACAAGGGGCCAATGGAAATACATGTACAATGTATACAACCATCAAATACTTTGATTTGAGAAGAATACTTGAATCATGAAGATCACATAACAAAAACAAAAACACTCCTGCAAACCACTATCAGAAAGTCTAATTCAAAGGATCAGATGCATAGCAGCACTGCAACAGGAACTATCACCACTCGAGGGATGAGGGAGGATGCACAACTATCTTGAAAGAATGAGTGAAGAATTTTCTTGAATAGTGCATACCATTTATGTGTTGTACATGTATTTGAACATACTGGGTGGTGAGTCAAACTGTTGAAATGTCAAGACTGGGGATGTCATCATACCTTGTACTGCAAAATGACATATTAAATCAAGCAGGCCTACATTTATTTTCATTGCTGTGGCAAAATCCTGAAGCCAATACTTCGGCGGGATCCATTTTAAAGGAAGAAAAAATAAACCTGACAACATTGTAAATAGTTTTCAATACAATAGTTTGTACAACTTTTACACAAGAAATGCAGGCAAGCAAAAAAGCCATACCAGGTGTTCCACTGAGCAGATACTTTTGCAAGCATATTATTGTAGCATAATATACGACATAGGCAAATTCCTAACATTCTTGAACATTTTACTTGTTTACTTAATGCTGTTATTGCATTTCTGCCTCGCAGCAGGAACTTTGGTAATCTGTTTTTCACTCCTAAAAAATAAATACATTGTTATTAAACTGAGGGATGAACTTTAGTATGACTAGAAAACAGTTTATGAGCCGGTGTCACACCAATATAATAAGCATGTGGATCAATCAACAACAACTTGCTAAAAAAACTTTGGGCTATACCGACGCGGTCAGTATTCCAGAAAGAGGTGTCAACACAGGCTGGTGTTTGAACATTTGAATCCATCTTCAATCCAAATGGCCCATCAGACTTCTAGCAGAACTATGTATCCCCAGCCCATACCATGGAACTGTCTGTTTTTTTTTATGTACAAGCAGAAGTAAATTCCTCTAACCACAAAAAAAAAGTCTGTGGTCTGCGTTTTACTTTTAAATGACTGTCACTGCAGTCTTTTCGCAGCCATTTTAAGACACAGTGAAGCTTACACGATTGTGAGAGGAGAAATTCTTTTATGCTCTGCTGTAGTTCCACATCATTTCAAGTTCCATGACCTCTCTGCTAAGTGATAAGCACACAACCTTGCTGTTGACGGCATGATTCTGGCACACTCGACTTCCATTTTGTTCCAAGACCAACCTTCCCCTGGCACAAGCTTCAGGAGAATATGTTCACTGCTGAAAAGAGCAAGGATGGAGCCAGCCAATGTGAGATTGAAGTGGCAGTAGATGACACCTCAGGTTTGTTTAAGTCATATTCATGTGCCTTAGAGTGGTGGCATGATGAAATTGAACTAGCGATGAGACAAAACAATACCGTATGGGAAGCGTGAAACACCCGCCATACAAATTAATGCATATTATTACTTTGATCATGAGATGTATTCCGCTCTTTGACTCTGGTTAAATGAACAATGCATTTTCATGTCAACAACAAACTGAAACCTATATCACAGAAACCTCTGCGAGCTGCGCCTTGGAAATCCATATTCACAGCATTCTGGGGCTTCCAGAACTTTTGACTGTGTGTGCTCAATAACATTACACTGTTCAGTGAGTTTCAACAGGATGGTTTAAAAAAATGAATTCAAACAACTTCAATCAAATGAGGATTTCAAAGAAAGAAAAGAGATACTGGCACACTTTTTTTTTTTTTGTTAAAAGCATAACTTTAAAATCATGGCCGCTGTTCCCGCTCAATCAAATGCAGGCCAAACATGAATATAAGTGCTACTTTAAAGATCTGGGCTTGATAATACATGTGTTCTTGTCAAATTATATTTGCTTACAAAATGATGTAATGTATAACGTAATCTAGTCAGTCTGTACACATCTCATTATGTCAACACTCTTTACAGTACTGATCCCACCAAACTTTCAGCATTTGACAAGTGAAGCTGTATAGCTGCAGTCAGACAATGAAATACTTAAATGGTAAGTGGGAATAAATAACAATCAACATTCCTTAATCGCACAACACACTAGAACCAAAAACAGGGCAAAAAGATAAAAATAAGTTTAAGAAAAAGGATTCACACTTGTTGCTTTACACAATCTTCATAACAAAATGAAAAAAATACAGTTTAAAAAAAAACAAAAACAGGCAACTAATTATATAAAAATCTTATCTCGACAGAAAGCGCTAGCACAACTGTCAGTAACCCTTTCCTGCGTAAATCTTGGGTAAGGCCTCAGACAAGGACAGCCACTTCACATTATGCACACAGTTGATCATGGGAGGGAAATGCTGACAATTATAATCAAACCCTTTTTTAGCGTTTCATAACAATGACTAGGATAAATCAAATGTAACATCTGTGCAGATAGATCATGAGTATTGCGCGCTGATGGAAGGAAAAAAAGCAAATTTCAACTGAGGAAAAAATATGCTGACTTAGCATTAAACTTAAACTTCAGTTATTTCAACGAGGATGAGATACATGTATATATATATGTATTTAACTATTCTTGCCCTTAAATGTATCTTGAAATAACAGCAGTTAAGCAACTTCAACAGCCATTGTATCCACAACAAGAGCTCTCTGCATTGCTCCTTCTCATCTCTTCCTGAACACATCTCACTACTGATATTATAGTGGTATGTTACACGAGGGGAAGTCAAAGGTAATGCAAAATCCGCCATTGCTCATTACTAAGAGAAAAAGGAACACAATGACAAGTATCACACCGCAAATCGGAGCCATGCATTAGATTAGAGGTTCAGATTCCTCCTTAGATTCCTCCTGCTTCTCGACATAATATCCAGCTCTTTTGATAGCCACTGTCCACAATCTAGTAAAGCCACATATAATGCCAGCTTCGTAAATCTGAGCTAGCTGACCTTTGAGCCAACTTTTCACATTGGTCTTCACTTATTCCTTCATCGTTTTCAAAACCATAACTTCTCAGGACTTCTTTTATGGGACTGAAAAGGAGAAAGTCTAATGGTGCCAAATCAGAAGAATAAGATGTGTGTGGCAGTGTTGTCCAGCCAAATGGGTTGATTGCCCCCCTTGTCACAATACTTGTGTGAGTGAGGGCAGGCACCGTCATAGTGAAAAAGAAATTGGCCCATTTCAAAATTGAGCCTCATTCATCCAACTCTTACTTTCAGCCATTTCAGTGTCCAATAGGCCTGTATGTTTAAGAGTTTATAATCGCTCCTCGTGACAAAAAAATCAGTGAGAATTACACCTTGATTCATTTTTGTCTTTGGGAGTTGGATGTTGCAGTTCCATTGATCGTATTTTCAATCCGATTCAAAATAATGAAACTATGTCTCATCTCCACAGACAAGTTGTCTGTACCCAACTGGTACACTTTGGAGAAGGCTTGATGTGGTAATGAGCATATCCTTGCTTACATCTAGCTTTGCTACCAACTCATCATCAAGGCTTATTTGTCTATGAGATCGGATTAACGCTTTTGTTGTCAGTGACGACCCACCTTGAAGGTCGACCGTCATGATTTTGTCAGATAACAACTCTTCCTCGTCCTCAAAGCTTTTGCTCAAGCGTCGGGCCTACCTGTATATGTTTTTAGGGAGTTGGTTCTCCTTCAGTAATAAGAAATTCAATCACTGCTCTTTGTTTTTAACCGGCTTCAGATGGTGCAGCCATTTTCAAACCATCTCATTCACTCAAAAATCAAATTAAATAAATTTTTAACAACTTGGGTTTGAGAGGGTATAACAAATACAATTTCGTCAAATATGAGCTCATTTGATGAACAACTGTGTTCAGTAAGAAAGAAACTGCATTACCTTTTTACTGTTTCGCTGTAACGCTTCCTTTCCCCTTTCACAAATTAATGAACAATGGACGTTGTCCTTTCCACACTCAGTGAGGAAGACCATGGTCCCATCCATATCCTTGGAGTAAATGCTCCTGCAGTTGATACTTCTTGACTAAAAGTGCAGACTGTTCTCTCATTTAGCCAGTGCACTATTTCTACACAAGACGCTGATAGCTGAAGTTTGCTCCTGTTTGGTCTAGGGCATTCTCAACAAAAAGTGCCTATGATTAACTTTCAAGCTGTTTACAGTCTGGACCAAATTTGTATAAAAATAAAAAACTGGGGATCTGTCCTTTCCGTTTAAAGGACACTAAGACTTTTCAACTCTATCACTCCCCCCTCCCCTTAAACTTAAACAAAAACAAATTGACAGTCTACGAATATGCTTAAAAATCTTCAGCTTAAGAAAAAAAACAACCCACATCTGTACCTTCACGTAAATTTTCTTTTTTTCAATCCTGAATGCTGTTCACATATGTTTTATATTTAACCGAAGCATAACAGCAGTTTAAAATCAAACCTCCGGGACAAATCTTCCAGTGTGCATGAAACTCTAGAAAAAACAAAATCCTGTCTTACAGTAAAGAAAAAACACTTGCCTCGCAAAGGCCTACTTTTACCAGCACTGACAATAAGGATAAAGGTGACAGACTGATAATGATGATAATGATAACGATGATGATGGTGAAAATGATATTGGATGATGATGACACCTATATGTACTAAAGGAAATTAATACTTCAAAAGAGCATAAGTGATCACATGTCACCCCATATAACAAATACATTTGTAACAACATTCTTTTCTTCAAAAGTCCTAATGAGTAGATTAATTTTCAACAGGAAATCATACATTTAAAATGCACTAAATAATGAAATGTAAGCGGTCAGATTGACTGTGATTATAACAGTTCTCAATCTATTGACCGGCATATCCTTGCAGTTTATATGTAACTTCAATCAAATACCACCTGGAACATGATTTCATAGCAGCTACATAGAAATTATATGGACAAAATAGTTTGCTTTCCTTGATGTACATTGACATACATAATCATTGAATGATATACACATATAAACATTTTATGACATAAATATTGCTGAGCTTATGAGGCAAAGAGAACTTTGTAGCAATTGGCAGGAAGAGGGGGGAAAAACATACAAAAAAAAACAAACAAAACAAAGCCCAAGTCGTAACCCCCCACCCCTCCCCAACCTCCCTAAGATATTTCTTAAAACTGCATCGCTACTCGTAATCATATGTATATACAACATTTGTACAAATGGCACAATTTATAATTTGAAACAGAGTGTCTTCTGTACAACATACACCCATGAATAAGTTAAGAAGGAAAGTACTCAATTTGACATCACAAGTTTGTTTTGTTTTGCCGGAGAACAAAGTGGGGCCAGTGAGGGGGCGGGGACAAATGAAAACAAGAACATTATATTTCAAGTTGCAAGTCAGAGCATACACAGACATACACACAAATATCATTGTGCTCGTTTCTTCCTAGCAAAGTCCAGGTGTTTGACAAAATGGGTAACATTGGTATTTCAGTCAATCCCTAACACAGTCTTATGTCCAGGAGAAAGTAGGAAGAGAGCAAAAAGGTCAACATAATGGGAGTAGCAGAAAGTTTTGACTTTTTCAAGATACAAAATTTCTGATTCGGGGGCTAAAAATTGCACAAGGCCTTAGTAATGTAGCCTGTGGCCTTGTTTATAACAACAAGTATATATAATAAGTACAAAGTAAAGTTGTTTTACTCTTTAAAACGATGACCAGGACTTGGAAAGATTTTCTTCTTTAACAAATTGCAAACTAGGTTCACAATAAATGAACAAGCGCATTCAAGTAACATAACAAATTGTGACTTCATAGTACATATAGCCACGACTGAAAAAAGGCTCAACATCATACAGGGAGTCAAACATTAGTAGAAACTTAAAATGGATCACTCTATACAACCAAAAACAAAACAAAGCAAAGCAAAACAACCAAAGTGTTTTCACTTCTAAACAAAGTTTAAGTAACTGTTTCATTAAAAAAATAGAAATATTCATCCAATTACTTTTGATACTATTTTTCTTTAAACAAAAGGTAATAACAAAAAATAGAAAAATAATTCTGAAACTTTAAGTGACTTTGTTACTAAATTGATCCAGCTTTTCACTCCACAGGGTAATTTAAAGCTAATTGGAATCAGTATGAAGTAACGTATATCACATAAATTTTCAATAGTTTACAGTGTCTACAGAGAATTATTATTTTCCTTCCCACGAATTGTGAGGTTTCTTTTTTCTGTTCCCTCCAGAAAGAAATGTCAAATTTCTTTAAACAAGGGAGACAAGTAATGTTGGTCACCCCCAAGGATAAAAATTCTGAAAGCATCATCAAAGAATTTTTTTTTTTGCAGGCCATTCATCCCAAAAGATGAATAGTGATCAAAAAACAAAACAAAAATGTATTAAGAGACAGACACAACCAGGTCTCTTTGGAAGCCTGTTCTCTCCTGAATTACCACTAGGAAGATCTCGTTTTATCAAGCCTGAGAAAGCCCAGCTGGCCAGTGGCAGAATGTTAAAAAGACGAAATTATGTTCTGAATAAAGTAGGAAAAACCTAGTCAATCCACTGCAAGGTGAGTGAGACATATTATGATATACCTGACCGCCTTATTGTAGCGCACCGAGAAAGTTTCCAAATTAGAAGAGGAATTATTTTAAAAGCTGTATGATGTTGCACATTTTTTAATAATAAAAGAGTCTCTCTTCCCTAACACTCACCTCAACCCCTTATCAAATGCTGGATGACATAACACAAAGAGTGATTGTTCATACATAATAACTAAAAAAAAAAAAAAAATTAATTTGCACTTATATCAACAGTGTACATCATGAAAGAACAAAAGTATGACCAAGCATGTTCATCCACTTTGCAGACATTAGGGGTACCTGCCCTTGAAAGTCACCCTTCCTCTCTTGTTTTCAAACACTCTTTTTTAAAACTGATCTATCTGATTATCCTGAATAAAACTGCAGTGACTAGTTTTTCACTTTCCCATTTACCTCATAAAACCGATCAAAGAATACTAGTGCACAATATGCCAATATCATTAGACATTTTTTTTTCAGGTGAATCGTGACACACATTAAAATAATAGTTTTAAAAAGCTTTATAAAATGACAATATTTTTGCTGCTTGGTTTAAATAACCTCACTTGAAAAGAGACAGGCCTTCTTATTGTTTTCAACCCTTCATATTTCTTTCATAAATACTACTTCTTTTTCTTTTATCTTTCTTTTTTTTTTTCCTGGACGAGTTTGGGGTAGGGTACTCCGGTACTAGTATAAATGGTATAACAGTTGTATAGCTCTCTATAAAACAAACTAATTATGAATCAACCAGAGCTGAGATTAACAGTCAATTTATTGAACAAATTTTTGTTTGCCATTTGGAAGGAAACTTCCTGTTAGAATAATATAACAATGATAATATACATTTTTACGGATTGAATTGTTTAGAAGCATGAATATCTATGAGCCTGGTACATTCTTCATATTTTTTCCCCTCAAAGCACTCTTTTACTTTCATATGTTTTGGGAGCCTTGGTAGTTATGCATGAGAAAAAGACATTTAGGCAGAATTTCACTTTTATTTACATTTTTTCAAAAATTGCGCAATGAATATGTATAGCTTCTCCGATATGTTTTACTCAATTTGAAAGAAAGTAGAAAAATATTTCAAAGCTTTGTTTTCTTTTGTTTGTACAGTTATGTTGTTTTATACCGTCAATCTCATTTGTGTAAATTTTTGAGAATTTTGATTCGAGTTAAAATACATGTTCATTTACTCCCAAACTGATCACTTCAAAAGCCAAGAGTCACACTCCTAGTTTTTCTGTTTATTCTGTTGTTATAAACTCCTCTACTGGTCACACACTGGATCCCATTTGCATTAAAAGCTTCTGAATATCATTTAAAGTAATATACAACATATATTTGATCAATATCTGTCTACCATTAGTTTTATCATTTTCTATTCTGTTTTAACTACAGTACTGGTTAGGTGCAAGTACCATTGCTTCTCTGTCATTCATCTACACACTCACTCACTCATCATTCTTCTCCACTTTAATTAAGCGGTGGAACAAATTATTTGTTGAAAGATAAAGGTTTCCATGAGTTGACAAGCATTTCTCACCTCCAAACCAGCTGACTGTGACCAGAACAAACAGATCTAAAAAATCTGCAGAGCTTTGATTGAAGGTAAGTGAGCAAAATTGCACAATGATTTTCATTCACTTAACATGAGATATTCGATGTTATGACTGTCACCAAAGATAACAGGGCTTTTTTTTAATACTCTCCCCAAGTATTCTAAAAGAACAGTCTTAATTTTTTTCCTATACCCATCGATTATGCAAACAATTTTTCTTCAGTCACAAACAAATTTTTCTTCAGATCCCATCATAATTTTCCTTTTTTTTTCCATTCCTCTCTCTGTAGAATCATTTTTGTGTACAGAATTTAGATGAATCAATTATTTTCAATCATCAAGGTTAACTCACTGGACCTTGATCCCAAGCAGCATGAAGATGCCAATTTCTACCATCACATATGATCATAAACATGGGATGACAACCAAGAACTTAATCGGAGAAATAACTCACTGTGATGCTATTTTTTTTCCGGAAATGAAGCGTTCATTCCAAATTGAAGTGTGTTATTATGTAAAAATGTGCATAGAATTTTGAATGGACAAAGAAATCAGGTTAGTAGGCCTATCTTTCGGCTGACAGAATGGCAAGAGTTGCAACTCAACTTGTTTCAATGAACAGGACAAAGACATTGAGTCAGAAGTCTTTGACTCGGGCGCTACTACAACTGTGTCATTTAATGAAGATTTTATTCAAAAGTTCTTTGTTGCTTTTCTGTAAATTTTCAACTTCATACTTTGTATTGTGCTGCTCTTTTTTTTTTATCATTTTATAGCATTACTGGATTTACACTTCTTTTTCTGCAAACCTATTTTCATGAAGTAATTTAAAAATTTGCTTAAAAGTTATTAAATGAAGAGAAATGGTTTGTAAACTACTGTGGAGAGCATACACAAATTTCTAATTTTAAAATTCCAAGTTTTTTTAACTCGCTTGAAAAAAGATTCCGTTATATAATTCAGTTGAGTTGAAATGATCAGGGCCCAGTGAGTTCAATGACTGACATGAATTCATGATAAATAAAACTAAACAATCAGCTTCTTTGCAATAAGGGATCACTGATTAAGTACAGGTTAAACTATCACTACACTTTGGTGTTCAGATCAAATTCAAAGTATGTGTATGTAAAAAAAATAATATGAAAACTACAAAAGAGAACTTGAGAAAACTTGCTTTCTTTTCCATAAGTTCAGTGCCATTCATGAGACAGTGTGGCAGAATAAATAAAATAAAGTGTCTCTTTTCAGATGACTGCTCATCAGTTGCTAACATTGTAAATCTTTTCCATGTTTATGTGTTGACTTATCTTCTCAAGGCTATATCTCTAGATCTCTTGCGCTCTGTTATAATATCATTACAATGCTTTGACGTTCCTGTCTCCTCGGTATCTTTACTTCATCTCATCAATGTTATGTCTTGACACACCATCTCGCACCCAGGTTCAGCCGCTGTCATTCAGACTCAGATTTCGGGTCGTAGTTCAACTGAAAAGAGCCTGCAGAGGGGATAAACAATATGTTATATTATACAAAGACCCTCCACAATATTGTTTGTCTCTGCAAAATAATATCAACGATATCACTGAATGAACACATGTCTTCACAGCATGAATACATTACATATTTATATATATAGTAGAACACACTTATAACGAACACGCTTGTAACGAATTGACGGAAATAACGAATACATTTGTTTGCCCCAGTTTTCCTCCTCTTTATTTCAATTATATTTAGATGGATTTAGCGAACATGCAATAACGAAC
>JBDFRD010304929.1:0-10532 GCA_039654405.1 Bullina lineata
ACGGTCATGGTCTTCCAGTCCACTCTATTATCAGTCAGCCGGATGAACTTGTTGTTGGACATTAGTTTATTTGTTGAAAAGTATTTAGACTGTCAATGTATGATGTTCGCTGTCTTCCTCTGCTCTTTTTCCTTCAATTTTTCTTCAATCCGATTCATCTTTCCTAAAACTCATAATTTTAACTTTCCTTGGCATAACTCACCCGTGCATCGAAGAAAGTCATCATACAGGTCAAATGTCAACAGTGGTTCAGGCAGGTTGCGTAAGAACAGTTTGAGAATGGAAGCCAGCACATGAACGTGGTACTCTTCCAAGTTCACCGACAGAAGGTCTGTGTGGATGAAGCATTGGAGGAAAAAACAATTCATCAGATTTTCTAGTCTAAGTCACACTTTTACATGAGAGAGAAATGAAAAAAAAGACAGGAAGGACGAAAGGAAAGAAGAAAAAAAGAAAGAAAGACAGGAAGAAAGGAAGGAAGAAAAGGAAGAAAGACAGGAAGGAAGAAAGGAAAGAAGAAAAAGAAGAAAGACAGGAAAGAAGAAAGGAAAGAAAATAAATAGACAAACAAGAGGGAAGAAAGAAAAGAAAAAAAGAAAGACAAACAGGAAAGAAGAAAGGAAAGAAAAAAAGAAAGGAAGGAAGAAAAAAAATGAAGAAAGAAAGAACAGGGGTTTTTTTCGGCCACCATCAGAAGAGTAACAACCGCACCAACACTCCTTACAGAGACACCAACATTAAAAAAAAATATTACATAGAGAAATCAAGAATAAGCATTATAAAAAAACAATACCTGCTTCTAAGGCAGCTCTGAGTTCCTTGACCTTAGGTGCTGCCCCACACTTGCGGTAAATTCCTTCAGTGTACATGCCCGTCCTTTCAATGGTGGACATGAGACGCTCACACACAAGCGGAACTTTCTGGCTCTCTGAGACAAGGGAGGCAAGTGGTGCCCCAAACAAACAAGTGCTGGCCTGTATAGGAAACAGCAGTTATTAATGTTTATACATGTGAATAAAAGCAAGAACAATTAATTTGATTAATGTTTATACATGTGAATAAAAGTAAGAACAATTGATGTGATTAATGTTTCATGGAAGTCTATCGTATTTGACAATGACGCCTCATGTGTGAGTGCAGGCCAAAATTTGACGTGCAGGTGCGTCCATTAATGTTTATACATGTGAATAAAAGCAAGAACAATTGATGTGATTAATGTTTATACATGTGAATAAAAGCAAGAACAATTAATTTTATTCGCTGAAGTAGTGCGCACGAGTTTATCACAGATTTGCTGTTCCACACATTTTGTTACTAATGATAATGTAAAATTAAATGTATAAGAATCACAGTAGCAGTTCAAAAATTAATCATCACATCGTCTAAATATGTTCTTGCCATTGAAGAATATTTTACATCAGGGATGTACAGTTTTTCCTTCTAAATTAGACTGAAATTTTTCACCTCCTCATCGGATGGAGCATCTAGTACATTTGAAAAATAAGGCACTCCATGATGGTAATTATTTATTTCCCAAGACATAAAAGACCTGGTAGACAGACTACAACAATCTTTCATATAATGCACATACCAAAAAGACATCAATACATAAAGAAGAAAACCCTACATTTTCTTTGGAAAAAAAAAAAAGAAAAAGCCAACGCGTTAAGTCTTCAGAGTTATTATTCCTGATATTGGCTCTACTCAGATATTACTCACCTTGCTGTCTGCGACTCCTTTACAGGGAGTGCTCAGCTTACTGTAGCACTTCTTATGGCAAGCCAGTTTGCAACCTGTTGACAATGGAACAAGTTAGTGACACCACAAGATTACTACTGAACCAGTGGTTCCAGTGAACCAGTGGTTCAAGTCTTACATGTTTCTCCAAAAGCACCATTTTTTTTGCAAATTTCCCATAAAGTGTAAAAAAGGAAATATATGATCAATGAAATATTTGATACAATTAATACTCAAATGCATACACAATATCCTTGTGGTACAGTCTTGCATGGAATTTTTCTCTGCTCTTTTAGGACGAGTGGTCCTATTGAAACATTACAGAATTATCTCTAAGGGACTGACATTATTCAAATGAAGAAACATGAAGACTGAAGAAATAAAATTACATGGATATGGAAAATAAAGCTGGATTAATGGTGCTGCAGAATTGAAGACTTCTGTGTTTTCGTCTTTAATTCTTCCAAAAATGTAATAATAGAACATTATAGAAAGGATTCATCAACTTACTTTGACATACAAGACCCTTGTCCATGATCCAGATGAAAGAACTGCAAACTTCACAGAAGGTGGGTATGTTGAACTGTATTTGTTGATATTTATGGCCATTGTATTCCTGTAAAACCAAACAAAGTGAACTTTTCTTATTCTAAAAAAAAACCCCAATTAACCAGCAAGAATATTACCATCATCCTCATTATCATGTTTTTAATAAAACATCACATTTATAGTGCACTCACTTTCTGAAAATATGAAAGATTCTAGGCACTTCACAATATATAAATAAGAAAAACAGCAAAAACAATCCACAGCATAGGAAATGAATAACATGTTTTTAAAAAAAAGGAAAACAAAAAAATTACTGCAAAGGCAGTTAACAAATTACACTGTCTATTTTCACAAATGAACTTGAAAAGTGAAAAGCGAAATAAAATTAATTACAATGAAAATAATAAAACCACAATTCTTGTGAATGCTGTGAATAAGTTTCATATCTTAACAGCTCATTCAATTTACAATTTACTGATTTAATCTGCAAACTATGATGCAGCAGTCAATAATATCTGGCTGAAATATATAGCAGTAGTGTCAAAGGTTATATTGACCATAAGGCTTCTATGAGAAAGAAAGAAATCTCACCACAGATTCCTGCCCCTTCTTATGCTTTTCACGTTTGGGTTTTTTCTCTGGCCGCCTCTCATCCTTTTTATTTTCTCTATTCCTTCCTTCATTCTGCTTGTTATCCTTGCTCCTACTCTCTTGCTGTTTGCGAAACTCATCTAGAAACCCCCTGAAAGCATTCACAGACATGACTAAAGGTGCATCTGTCTGCTCCCGACGCATCTCAGCCTCCAAAATCTGACGGAACTGCTCAAACAAGTCACGATACCTCACCAAGGGAGCCTCTTTCTGCAAGGTAAAGAAATGAAGTTTCTTACTAATACATTCTCGTTTTTATTTATTTTGTTTTTTATTTCAGCCATATTGCATTGAAAAGGGTTATGCTTATTTTTTTCATTCTATGGAATTTAGTTTTCGCAATTTTCAGTAGTTCGAAAATTAATTTTCTCTTTTACTTTGCTTAGGGAAAAAGAACAACAGAAGCAAAAATAAAGAGGATTACTGTGTGTGTTTTTTTTCTTCTTGTTTGGACGCAGCATTCATGAGGTTATCTAATATCAAAACAGCAAAGATATGAGCTATCATCATTGAAAACTTACTGTAACTTCTATTGCAATGATGGATTTGAGATCTTTCCTGAAGCTTTCAAGGGCTCCTTTGAATATGCGATCAAAAATAGTGTAACGCCTGTTACCAGTAGGATTGCTGTACAGCTCCACTTGCTGGAGAGAAGGATAGAGAGATTAATTAGCTAGGATGCAACAATACCAAAACATACATCTATGACACAATAAAACCACTCAAGTTTTCTTGATGCGCCATAATATTGACAAATCTGGGATCTAATATAATATTATATAAGCAAAATGTGATTGTCTTGAAGCCATATTTTATGAGTTTGTTGATTTTTATACTTTGTTATACATACAAACGTGCTGAATTCATTACACAATATTCTTCAGCCTTTTCACATTTTACTCAACTTTCTGATGAAAACATTTCCTTGATTCTGAATTCAGAAATTGAACAAAGAAGGGGAAGTAATAGTTTTACCTTGTGACAAATAAACTCATCAAGATAGCCCAGTTCTCGGATGTCCTCGATCAGCAAATTCTCCGCATACTGCCACTCGGTGGAGCGTGCCACCTTCATATTGCTTCGCGACTGAGACGTGCTGGGAGAACTGCTGTTTTTGTCGCCTCCCCTGACTTTCTTTTTGCGCTGACCCCGATTCCTGCCCCTGTTGGTTGGTCTGAGAGCCTGGTTAACCACAAGGCCCCCGTCTTTCTGGTGGGGTGACAGGGGCAGGGCTGGGAGCTGAAGCTGAGGGAGTACACTGACACCCACTGGAGAAATCAAAGAATCAGGACCAGGTTAAACATGATCAATTTATATTCTTGCATTCATTTTTATGGTATTGTGGCGTCTAATATGGCCATAACATTGACAAATATTATGGCCACATTAGACATCACAATACCATCCAAAAGACAATCTTAGAGGGCAAGGTCAACGGAAAAAGGAAACGAGGAAGACAAAGACGATCCTGGACGATAAATATAGCAGAAGACGTTGGAAACCCCATCAATGAATGTGCTGCTATGGCACTTAACTGCAACTGTTGGAGGAAAGTGGCATTCAACCATGGAAGTGAGATGAAACCAGGATGATGATTCATTTTTAAAAGGCAACTTCTCAAAATTCATATTATTAATCTTTCTTTAAAGGCATCTTACAGGACTTATGATTCTGTTAAGTAAGTTGATAATTTTCAAAACTCATATGCATCTTTATGTTTGTTAAAAGCCAGACTTCCAAATTCTCATCCATACTCAATTTAAGACAACTTTCAGAATTTTATACATATTCATTTTGTGAGTCAGACTTCAGAATTCATTTATTCAACTACAACTTTCAGAATTCGTATGCTCATGTTCATTTGTAAAGGCCTACTTCAGAATTCATTGTTCATTTTTAAAGACGAACTTCACAGTCTGTTCCTCTCTCATAGGCGGATTTTCAGTAAACTGTAACATTCATTCATCAAGGTGTAAGACAATGATAAGTATACATATTAAAGACAATGCAAAAACACTGACCAACGTTCATGAGTATTCTAGTCAGTGGTCCGCAATGTGTTAAAAATGCCTGAAGGAACTTTACTATGATGAAATATTTACCAACACAAAAGGACTTACTCGTCTCCATATATTTTTTAGGAGAGGAAACAGGCTCCTCTGACTCCTCTTCACTGTCATCTTTCTTTTTCTTTGTGCCTGCAACACAGTATAAATGAATGTGAAAGGCATCTTAAAGGCAATGAAGGAACCACAAAGGTTATTTTATTTTTTAAAACACTTGAGCAGGTAGATGATACAATTATGGCGTTCACTAGCCAAAGATTATTCAAAGTAAACGTACCCTGAGCTTTCACAATATTTAATTCTCAAATCCCACTATTTACTGTTTTTGGTGGAGAGAACATGAAGAAATCAACATAGAAATTCAGCTCAAATATTTGTTTCTTTATGGCTTTTTTATTATGCTCTCTCTCTCTTTCTCTACTTCTCTCTCTCTCCCGATCTCTGTCTTCATCACTCTCTCTCTCTCTCTCTTTCTGTGATAAGGCAATCATGTTGGGAGCATTTTGCACCTCCTTACAGCAGTAAATATTCTGTGATGATAACTGTCAGTTTATTTTCCAACTAATGCAGTCAGTGTGGGGTACATAAGGATATACACAAGTGTGTTAACATAATATCACCACGCTCCGTAGCAGTGGAGTGGAGAGAATGTTTCACGTGTGAGTGGGAGAATGGCACTGACGGCACAGCACATCCAACACAACAGAGATGCTTGAAACAAATAGTGTTCCAAGAGAGGTGAAGGACCAGCTACATGCTTCTCATGCAGTAAGACAGACAGAGACAAGAGACGCACAAGAGACAAGGACAGGTGTAGTGGAGATAAGCATGAGGTTTACTGAAGTGAGCAAGCAGTGTGTTTAGGGGTATGGAACGTATCAGATGCTCAATTCGTGGATGACATAATAATCACAGTATACTCTCTCTTCTCATCTTGACTAAAGTGTACGATCCTACAGTCCTGCGTAATCAAAGACACAATACGCATGTTCAGTCCATACGTGTGGGTGACGACGACAGTGCACTACTCGTGTAATGGTTCATTCACAGTGCACAGGTGGGACATTCAAACCATTATGAACCGGTTCAGTGCTCAGGCACTGGCACTATCGATGCTGTGAGTCAGCCATTTGATACACCAACACTGTTGGACACAAGGCATTTGCAAAGGTGTTCCAACCATCCTATGACAAGAATCTCCACCGGGTGCTCAAGTGAACAACACTGCCTGCATTCCTGATCAGGCGTACTCACTCTTCAAATGCAAAAATTTAAGAGACCTGCGAAGAGTGGTTGAGGTGTGCTTGTGTTCCATAGTTTCCTTCAAATCTGGACAAAGGTGAGGCGATAGTGATAGATTTCTTTCAACACAGCATTACATAGTACTTTTTTTCTTTATCGTAAGTTATAAGAGTTGTAAGACAAGCATGTTTATCAAAAAGACATAGCAGAGCATCAAAATTACCCAGGCAACTATTGGATATAACACCTGTGAACCTGTTATATCTTCTGGAGAAATAAAATTCCCATCATATATCGAAACAAGATACGAAACAAGTGACGACAAGAGAGTCTTTCATTTGCACAAACTACATGCATCAACTCTTCCTATGACAGAGGAGATGTGCATGAGACCCAAACACTTCCTTGAAATGTAGACAGCACAGTTCAGAGATGGCATTTTATTTGAATAGTTTTGGAGTACAAAGAAGTAGGGGGCATTCTCAAAATAACGACAAGCAAAAAAAGAAGTATTATGAGATATTCCTGATTTAGTATAAAGAATGCTGAACAACTGCACGCATGGGCACAGAACACAGAAACTAACACGCTAATGGACCAAAGGCTTCCACATGGTGCGCTGCATCTGAAACAGTGGGTTTGAAATAATAGAAAACACACCTGCTAAGGAAGCTAAGCATCTATCCTCGTTCACACACGCAAATAAAAAAATGAATAAATTTTAAAAAAACAAGTAAAGTTTGATATCACAATAACATTATATATATAAGAAAAAGAGAACTGCAAACTTTATAAACATTTTCAACTCCCCTTACTAGAAAAATTTTGATAAGACGAAAACAAATAGACTAAAGAGAATAGTAAAATTTATTAATGATTTTGACTCCCCTTTGGGGGGGGAATTATGCAAACTACTTCCACAGTTTTGTTCATGACCTATTCCCCAACAAATTTGTCTTCTAAAGCTTTTTTTTTCTTTTTCAATACTGATATGTTCAAGATGACTTGTTTTAGACCAGTTATCATATACTTACCATACTTATACTCGCATAAGATTTTTGCAGTTGCTTCGTTTTCACTAAATAATCAATCACATTTCATACTTGATTTTGACTCTGTATTTTATCAGAGAAATTACTCACTTCACACAATTAAACCCTGTCACATGCAACTAATTTTATTTACTCAGAAACCATTGATTTACCGTAATCCTTTCATTTCAAACAACAAAACATGCACACATTTTAATCACCTCCTTGCACCGCTACTTCTTCAACTGAAAGACCTAAACTAACACTTTCTACAAGGTAAGTCTAAACTAACACTTTCTACAAGGTAAGCCTAAACTAACACTTCCCACAACTAAAAGAAACAAAATACAACAAACTGTGCATTTCCTTACTCCCTCTAAGACAAGCAGCCAGAATTCTCAAAACTTCAGTCATTTTCTGAATCCATGACAGCTTGACAGCAAGGCACCTACCTCCCACCCAGTTACGAATCTGCTTCTTCGCTTTATGCAGAGGGCTCAAGTGTCCACTGGTGGGATCGCCATCCGTTTCCACCTCATCTCTCCGCCTGGACAACTCTCGTTGATTCGCCAGAACGGCTTCTATCTCCTGTCGCTTTTCCTCGCTCAGCGGAGTGGCTTTGGGGATGTCCAGAGGAGCTGGAATTCGCGGTCCAACTTCAACTATCTGTGGACTGGTCACCTGAATGGAGGGCTTGGCTCCATCTGAAGCAGGTCTGGTGGCTTCCACTGATGGCTTGGTGGGGGAAATGTCCTGGAGAGAGGCACACAGATGTCATTAGGGACAGGCCGAACGGGGGAGGATTAAGCGGGAAAGGCGGAGTTATAAGCATAGATTTTTATTCTAAAGATATATAATAAATATATATATATAGTTCCTTGTGGATGAAGGCATTCTCCCGTCTCCCCCTCCTGCATCTTCCTATTGACTCCTAAGATACTGAAAAAAAAAGTTATATAATAACTAGACTTAGGGCAGGATGCAAGGATAAAAATTACGCTTTAAATTTTTAATCCTTATTCTGAACAAGGCTTCTGAAAATTGCAGAGCATTTTACCATTTCCAAATCTGAATAGGTTTACAAAAAATGAAGGTGAAAGATGAGCTTGTAGTTAAGAGAAACTGAATTATTTGTTTAACAGAGAAGAGCTGCCAGAATCTAATTCTGTGAAAACAGAAAGGGAAACAAATGGATTCAGTTTAAGATATTTTTTACTCGATACAGTGGTAAGGGGATGCAGAAAATGGATACATATTATGTGCTTGTGCTTGGTCTTATATGACCTTCTACTAGGTGTTTATGGGTACCTGGTTTTGTACAGTTTCATTATTAAGTGCACAGTGTACAGTGCCCGGTGCATTTTGCATATGACCTTATTTCAAAGTGCATTGACCCAAACCTACGCACAGTGCTTTGTCCATGCACTTTTGTAGATCTACAACTGAGTGTCACATAGATATGACAAGTTTAATCCTGTAACTCATGCAAACACTCTGAATGAGGCATCTTTTTCAATGCAAAAACTTAAGATCATCAATTGCTGTTCAGTTTTGCAGCTGCCTGCATCGTCTACAGGGACTTTGCTTTTCACATTATTAGAGAATCTTATAATGGAAAAATCCAAGGGAAAGCAGAGCATTTACATGCTGCTAAATCTTACACTAGAGTACATATTTTCTGAGCTGCTCAAGAAAACACTTCATTAACATTATGCTCAAAACAGACAATGCAAACTGAAAAAGAAAAATCATATTCGAAACGGCACAGAGATTCAAAAATGCACAATTGAAAATTCAAACTTGAACAAAGAAAAAAAACACTGAACAGTGTACAAAAGCACATTTATGAGAAGTTAGCAGTCGTCAGTCTACAACTACAACATACAGTAACATAAATTATGATGAAAGAAATTATATGTTTCGAAAAGAATCTTCGAATTCAAAGTTATTCTTCTAGTTATGACAAACATAACAATATTAGTGAAGAATTCTTTGCGTCACGGGAGTTTTCACAATTATGAGAGGAAACATAATAAAACATTTTAGAAAAGCAAAAACTGCCCAGGTTTAATGAAAGCGTTGTTTTTAAATTTGGAACAAAATTTGTAAATAATTAGTTATTCATCCATCACAGCTTTATTAAAAAGCAGATATTTTTTTTAAAGTGTTGGAATGGTAATTACATCTAAGCTGTACACAGCAAATGGCAGGAAACTATGAAAGCAACACTAATATCTAAGTAAAAAACAAAAAGAAAGAAATGTCAGTAAAGAAAATTTGAAATATAACATAACATGCTATCCCAAATAAAACCCACCTATAATAATAGAACCTCCTCTTGAGAGAAGTCTACGACAAAATTAACAAATTGGCTTTAATTCCCTTCTGTGTGATTATACCTCCCACTTTTTATTTTCCATCATTTAAGAAATTAAGAAAAAAAAAATCTAAATGCATGGTAAAGGAAACTACTAGATACGCAGAAACGCATTGATGCACTATGTTAACGCACAGCCTGACAAGTAAAAGCATCTCAGGCCAATTGTTTCAGGTGAGTGCAAAGTGCCTATTTTGGTGCATTGGTTGTGATGTTTTTAGGATGTGGTGAGCACACTGTGGTAAAGCAGCTGTCAACTGAAGAAGGTGAGACTACCAGAAGCAGGGTAACCATAGAAACAACAGGTGAATATGAGTTGAAGGAGAGGCAATGAATGTTCAACGTTAATGTGAGCTACAATCCGCATCTTCTATCAAAGTGACTTATAATATTAGCCCAATTTAACCCTTTCACTGCCAGCTATGTGTCGCAACGAATCTTTTTTTTTCTTAAACTAGTGAGAAGCATTTGATTAAAAATATAAATCTATAATTTTAGAGTTCTTGTGTTCATTTTACTGTGGGAAAGAAGTGGGTATCATGTCGATTAACATTAAAGACTTAAATTAAGATCCAACGATATAAAACCACTGATGTTGACAAAGAGCAAATACGTCTCTCCCTTTGCTTTTTTAATCCATCAATGAATTGGGCAGTGAAAGGATTAATTCAAGTGCAATATTTTATTGCAGGAAAAGTTCACCCTTTCCTCTTCTTTTCAGGCTATTTATTTCACATTTTATTGCATCTCCATAACTCAACTATTTGACGTATCACTAAATAAACAAGTGATGATTAATTATTAACACTGATTTGACATTCAGTTATTTTTGTTCAATTCATATAATATGAACATTACATTAGCAGCTCTAAAATTACC
>JBDFRD010305040.1:0-21142 GCA_039654405.1 Bullina lineata
GAAAGGCTTCCAGGCTTGCAAGACCGAAAACGAAAATACTGGACAGCAGCTAATAGATTACGATCCAGACATACCAATAAACAGCTGCCAATATGCATAAATGGCGATTTCCGGACTCACCAACGTGTCCCCATTGCCTCGCTTTTCCCCAAGACACAGACCATCTAGTGC
This sequence comes from Bullina lineata, assembly GCA_039654405.1. Lineage (NCBI taxonomy): Eukaryota > Metazoa > Mollusca > Gastropoda > Bullinidae > Bullina > Bullina lineata. The sequence goes on from JBDFRD010305040.1 coordinate 172, forward strand.
TATATTGCCCAGAGACAAGACTGGAAGGAGGCTATGAACGAATTAACAGATGTAACAACGACTTTCAGGCTTGGATTGACACAAATGATTTAAAAGTGTGATCATAGCCAAACGATACTACTACTACTGAGCTCTCAGAAAATATTGCAACAAACAGGAGTCAAAGCAGTGTCTGGCCCTGTACTGCGTTTCCCCATACTATTCAAGGCTCCCATTGATTAGAAATGCCGAAACACAAAGGATGAAGTAGTAGAATGAAAATCCAGCATGAATAGGTAGAAAGGTAATCTAGTTCTGAGATGAGGCTTTGTAAAAAAATGTTCTGTCCACCTTAACCATTCCTTAATATCCACAGATCCACAGCTTCTGTTTTTCATCGATTTTTAAAAGCATGCATAAACACGGAATCAAATGTGTTCAGTTGTTCCAATGCATAACATACAATAGAGAATCTTCACCCATAAAAACACCATGAGAATATAAATGGGAACATCAAACCTCTGCAAAACTTCACACGGGAAAGAAATGCAACTCAATTTGTCTCAAACAAAAGTGATCATCACCACCACAAACACAAAGATCACTGTGGTACTGGTACTTAACCCTCTTAGTGCTGACTTAAAAATTGTGGAAGCATCTAAATGTGCAGCGAAAATACTAGTAGTCTAGATAAGGTGCCAAGTTTTGGGCCACATACGAGGCTCATCGCACTCTACCGGGAAAGCCACATACGAGGCTCATCGCACTCTACCGGGAAAGCCACATACGTGGCTCATCGCACTCTACCGGAAAAGCCACATACGTGGCTCATCACACTCTACCGGAAAAGCCACATTCGAGGCTCATCGCACTCTATCGGAAAAGCCAAGTACGTGGCTCATCACACTCTACTGGGAAAGCCAAGTACATGGCTCATCGCACTCTACCGGAAAAGCCAAGTATGTTGCTCATCGCACTAAGAAAGTTAACATGAATAGTCAGTTATCCCATCTTGAGAAAGCTTGAATTTGACTTGATGTCATCCTGTCCCTTTTCAGGCATTCAGGACTTATCTGCCCCTCATGTGCTTATGACAGTACTGCCCAGAGTTATTGCCCTTGCTCCAGTCCATGTCCTTCTCCCATGTTAGTCTCCAGTTCTCGCTGTCTCTGCATGAGGGTCTGGGGGGAGGAGAGAAAGGAAAAACAATGAAAAATAAAATTTATTTCAAAGGAAGACAGAAAAGAAAAAAAAAATTTTATGTAAAGAGAGTAGAAATGATAATCTTAAGTAATTTCTTTCTTTCTTTCTTTTTTTTTTTGGTCATTCAAGTCATACATTTGAGAGACAACATACACACAGTAGAAGTTTAGGGTAAGACTGCACCGAGTTTGATTTCCACACCTTCATGTTCTCAGCATCTGTAGTGAGATCCCAGGAAAACCATAAATCCCCTTAAGCATGAAGATTTTGCACACTTCGGTGCGACAAATATGTAAAGATGTATAAAACTAACATCAGTAACATTTGGTAGACTTTGATATTTCACTGCTGTTATCGAGTAGCGACAAATCGGCAACATTTTTGCAAATTTTCACCGAAAAAAAAATGTTTGTGTCTTCGAGTCAATAGTATTAATAATTACAATCTGTCAAAAGGGTTTTTGAAATATTTGAGAAAGATTTGCATTTATAATGACGAAGTTAGAACCTCTTGAAAAAACGCCCAACCTTTAAGTAGCTCTAACTCAAAAGGAGGATTTCGGTGAGCCACTATGTGATAACAGCATCGATTTAATGCCTAGGAACAAGGGAGAAAAGGACTGAATGCCGAGTTTGAAGATGCAGTTTAACTTCCTGGAGTCCAACAGAGCAAATATCAGAAGTTGGCAGTTTGGGTCCATTGTGCGAACACAGGTTTATCATGAAGCTGTTTGTTTCTTTAGAGTTATGATAACAAAAACACAACTTCAGTGATCTCCTGCAATTGTACGCGTGCTGTAAATTTGGAAAGTGTTTGGTATTGAGTACAGTGACGTCACATAAACTACAACACCATCGTCAGGTCCTGCTCATGTTGTTGAATAAATCTACATGTTAAATAAAAAAAAAAAAAAAGGGGCGGTGGAGTGGCAGAATGGTTAGAGCGTTGGACTCCTAATCCAAGGGTCCAGGGTTCGAATCCCGGAGGTGACTGTGTTGTGTCCTTGGGAAAGACACTTTACACCATTTTTCCTCTCCCCACCAAGGTGCAAATTGGGTACCGGCATATTCTACTGGGGAAGTAAACCTACAACAGACTAACGTCCTGTCTAGGAGATGAAGTAAAAATCATCTGTTCCGCTTCATGCTACCAAAACCAGCTCTATGGGCCTCATGGCCTTGAAGGAACTTACTTTTACACAGGCCAAAGGCCATAATAACTTCATTCGTATGTTAATGGTGTTGCATCTGACAATGGTTGAGTATACTTTATATTTATCAGTTTGATCTGTTATGTAAAACTAGATTTTCAATAATGATAAAATAGGGGTTGGCCAATCGGAATAAATAATTTGGAAGGCCTTTTTGTTATAACCTTCCTTTTTTTTAAAAAATGTTCACAATAGTTGCGACCGATTGCCTTCTCAACTTCATACACTCACTCGAAATCCCATTTCCATAAGGTGCTGAAGGAGCTTTGATCTCATTTGACTTTGTGGATGGCCTCCAGTTGCAGGATATTTTGGTGGCACTTGCTGTTGATATATGACCAAATGTTTATATTAACAAAAGTATATCATTAAATTTATTCTACACTAATTATAAGACCAGACACTTTCTAAAATGTACAAATTTAGACCTTAGATTAACTTTCTACGTAATAAATCAGAAGTGATAACTAGAGTTTCCTATCCATATTTTAGCTTTTCAGTAAATAATCAGTGCACGCCACATGCTTCATTCCAATCTACAATTCCACATGTTCTGCATTCATCAATAAGCACTCAAAGAAACAAGGAAACAAAGAAGAAACAAAAACAAAAACATACCTACCTTGCCTTTGTTTAGAATCCAAAAGACACTTAAAACCTGATGTTACGTTATTTGAGTTAATATCTATACCAAAACACTCCATTTTTGCTGAGGTCCAAAAAAAAAAAAAAACAAGTGTAGAATAGCCACAAAATAAAAATATCACTAATTTAATTTTAAGGGGCTCCAAACCTGCTTTCAATAATTCTTGCTAGAAGGACAGGCTTCAAACACTCAAAACAATTTTAAAGACCCAATAGGAAGACAGAACTGAATAAAACTAGAACTGTTCACAGATCTGAAGACAATCTGAAAACTGAAGTTTCTTTCTCTTTCCCAAGCTCCTAGTAATTCCAGCAAGACAAAATAATATAAAAATAAGAAACTACTTCAAACGAAAACTAAAAAAAAATGAAAGAAATCTAAAACTTAAAACTTTCTGCCATTATTTGTATATACAGTGGTCTTCGCCTAAGAACCTGCCCCTTGAGAGACACAATGACTGTATTCTTACCCGGAGTGGGCTCTTGGATTTCAAAGAAAAAAGATGTTTTCAATTGAATAACAGAACTCAGACGGGGGGGGCGCACTGACACATAAATGAAGCATCATCACTGACCAAATCAATTCATGACTGGCTTACTTTTAAAATTTTAAACACTAATCAAAATCATGCTTATTCCCTGCCAGACCATCCCTGTCTGTATTACGCAAAACAATGAAAGACGCTAGCAGCTCCTTTCCATAAAATCTAACTCAAATACCCATCTTGGTTCTAATGCCTCGCTAAGATGCCCGACTACGTAGATCAAAACAAAGAGTGGGTTTCATTATATGTGAAGTATGGGCAGCCGGGTAGGGATGAGACTGGGCTTGAGGGGTGACACGATGTCGAGACTATGGGGAGGGGGATGCTGAAGGTGTCGGTCGGAGAATAGGGGCGGCACACAACAAAGTGTAGATCTAGCCAATTATGACTGGTTTAAGATACAGGTAGGGGATGGAGCTGGATGGGCATGCTTGGAGCGATGAGAGCAGATGGAACAAATGCATCAACACAAATAGGCCTAGGGGAACAAATCGGGTGGCTGGGCGGCAGAGAGAACAGGGCTTTGCTTTCCAGACGGCTACTGACCAACCCTTGAACAAAAGCAGGGGTTACTGACAGTGTTTCTGGCGGTTTAAGCAGCGACTGCTTAAAAAAATCTATCAGGTAAGAATATCGTGTTCTTAGGCGGATTTTGTTGAAATCGGTCTCTTACACTGATAAATTATATAGAAAAAAATCTGTTCCACACGAATGACAGGCTCTTAGGCGGGTTGGGTTCTTAAGCGGCGGGCTCTTAGACAGAGACCACTGTATTATACACAACAATATCAATTTTTGACAGTTCTGTGCTTTCTGAAAACTACAATCAAATTTATGGCAAGAAAATTGGAACACACATAATACTACACAACCCTAACCTGATACCATTTAGCCATTTGTACTCCTAAAAATAATGACTTCACCTGTCCCGTTATCTTTCTTACACCTCTGTAGGCTGCAGGGTCGTTCCATGAACTATTATCTTGGGGTATACCATTCCAAAATCCAACCTCAACAGAACTGGCAGAAACATCAGAGTATCCTCCCGACTGCAATAGGATTCCACATTCAAACACATTCACATCTCTTTTACACTCAACAGTTCAAGTAAGTTCAGAATAAACAAGAAGCAAGTCAAATGATAAAACAAAGACAATTAACCAACCACAAACAGTAGTGGCCAACTTCACACTGGTTTAAATTTAGTTGCTTTTTTTTTAAAGTGCAATCTCTGTTTCAATTGTTTAGAATGGGTTTCTTGTGTAGACTCCTCCAACCATGAATGAGATCTAATCACAAACCCATGCTAAACAAGACACTTCAGTGCACATAGTTCTTTATAGATAAAAGATTAATAAGAAAAGGAAAAGTGGATTTAGAATTAATTGAATATTAGTGATGATGACAGAAAAAAAGGCTTCAACAATAGGTACTGACAACTGTTTGATAAAATGGCAGCAAATATGTGTACCAAAAAAAACAAAAAAAGTCAATGCTTTCTATTTCCTTTCTTTCCTTCCAAGAAATGAAGTCTGCAAGCTGTTTCATAACTTTTCTAAAAATTCAGTTTTTAAAGCTTTTGTCCTCTTTTATTTTTATTAATCTGGCATTATTAAAAAAAAAAAAAGACACCCATCTACTAACTAGAATATTCAAAGAAGCTACCTGGGAGTGGAACTGTCAAAACTATGTAGCATTTAGCTGAAGATGACAGTTTAGTAATTACATTACAGCACTGTCACTGCTCATTTAACTATGAACATGAAAATAATAACACTATTTATGCACGAAGCTAATATTTTCTAAATTATATTCAAAGTTGGCCTCACAGCACAATGTAAAATAAGCTTCAGGCTATAATTTAAAAAAAACAACTTGAAAGCGTAACTGTCATACAAGAAAAAAATTGTGGATGTCTATAATTTTTAAAAATCAATTGTCAGTACCTAGAGATGGTGAATAATTTGTATGGCTTACTTTTAGTGAATGAAAGAGTACAATTGTTTTAAGCAGTCCTCTTAAGCAAAACAAAAAAAATCAGTTACCTATATTACATGACATACTTAAAAGATTTCTAGAGTGAACTTCATAAAAATCAAATTGCTTTATGAAAGAGAAACAAATATTTTCAAAACGAAATGAGAGGAAGTAAATAAACGAAAAAAAATTGAATACAAGAAAAGAAGCAAAACTCGAGTAATGATAGTAATGGTGGAAAATGAGGACTGTGACATTAAATGACTCTAAGTCAGTGAAATTTAGAAAACTGAAAATCAGTCGAGTGAATTATATAAAATATAACTACGTGCACAATTTTCTTTACTGTAATAATGAATCACTGCATTATACATTGAGTATACCACATGCAGTGAGCACTGTGATAGTGAAGTTAACACACCAACAACAATGCAGATGGCAAGGTGCCAGTGAAAGTCACACATACACTTCAGCAAGAATCATGACACACAAGGATGAAGTTTTCTTTTTAAGCCTAGCAAATTTGTTAGAAAGAGTCAGGTGGCAGAACCAAGATCATTATCTTTTTTTCTTTTTCGCAGTCTTTTCAAATGTTTTCAGTTGTGTATTTTACACTCACACAGAAAAAAGCACTTGGCGTATTAAATAAAAATTCAAAAGACATAGCCATTTCTCTTTACCACCTGTCCGTCTTTCCACAAATCTACCAGACTTTTAAAGAGCAGACAACTGCTTGCCTTTGCCCGTTGAGCATGTGCCCATGCTGCTTCATCCCATCCAGCAGGTGTATTTGGCTTAGCACCTACAGCAGCATTCCATTGTGCCTGAGGCCCTGTGTCTCCCCACCCTGAGGCCTTTGCCTGTGGAGGCAACTAATAACAAATTATTGATTAGATTGACTTAAAAGACTTAACATACCATGTCGTTTTTTTTTCAAACTTCGATCTGAATCCAGTTCCTTTCATATACTCAATTTCAGCCAATTCAAGTTAGGTTTTAAAATTTTATGTTTATGAGTTTGTGACCTTCACAACCAGAACTAGGCTCAATCAATGGTACATTATATAACACTTAATAAAAATATAGACTTCTTCAAAAGCCATTATTTATATAGTATATATACAAAATTTAACATTCCCCAATATAAAAAAAAATAAATAAATAAACATGTTGACCAGAAGTATGCATATAATCTTAATTTCAAAATAAGTCAGAAAATAATACCCACATTCTAAATAAGTTCTAAGCTTTAAAATACCTTTTAGCCCAAAAATTAGTTACGCCAATTAGAAAATAGCAAGAAATTATCATTACTTGTTTCGGTGCATTGGCAGCCCAGATGCTAGTTCCATCATCAACCTTCACACCGTCTTGTGGTGGATCGCCCCAAGCTGACACCTTGGGGGGTGGCTTATTCCAGGGTTCATCCATTTTTGCGCGTTGAAGTGCAGCAGCATTTGCAGAGTTCCAACCTTGCTTTTGACTATCATTCCACGATGTAGCATCAGTCCCCATGCCTGGCATGTTCATACCAGGCATACCCTGAGGAATGATGCCTGGCATACTTGGCATACCAGCAGGACCACCGATGCCTGGACTAGGAGGCACCATCCCTTGCATAGGGCCGCTCATTCCTCCAGGTCCTCCACCAGTTATACGTCTTTGATCCTCCCAGCCACCTGCATCAACATCCTCGTTCCAAGACGAAATGCTGGTTGGACGCTGCACATTTCCACCCCCTTCACCCCATGATCCAATCTCTGTTTTTTGTCCCCACATTTTGTTTGAGGCATCCCCTGCTCCACCAGCTCCCCATGTCCCAAAGGTCTTTGAATCAGCTCCATTTCCCCATGTGCTGGGGTCCTGAGGTGGTTTTGATGGAGCATTCCAATTTGTTTGATCCTTTTCTCCATTCCATGAAGTACCACTTGCTGCACCACCCCAATTGCTGGTTTGGTTTTCTCTCACAGCTTCCCAAATGGCTGTTCCATTACTGTTGTTCCAAACATTAGATGCTCCTGCATTATTGTCGCTGGAAAATTTACGGCTACTCTTAGGAGATCCATCGACATCCCAGCTTGTGTCTTGGCGAATGGGACGTGATCCCCAACCTTCATGATTTTCAATAGCTCTCAGTATTTCTTCATTGCGAGAATTCACAGTAGACTGTGGTCCACATGATGCTGGTGGAACTTTGAGCCCTTTTAAGGTTGCTTGTGCGAAGGACAGCTCGGAATTGTTACCAGGTCCTTGTTCTCCTCCTGTTGCCATTGGATTATTGGCCCAATGGCTTTTATTTGGGTCCCACTGACCTTCACTTGATTTATCCGAGGACAGTCCCCACATTCTAGGGTCAGAGTTAGAGCTCAAATCTTTAACTGCATTGTCCATCATTGATGAACCGGGATTGTTCCAACTTGATTCTGATGTTTTAGGAAAGTCTCCAATATTTCCCAGCATACTGCCTTGCCACTGGGAAGAAATGCTTCCCTGTTGTAATGCAGTGCTCATGTTTGGAGGCACACTCATACTTCCAACAGTGGTACCAGACATGCCAGGCCAACCACTTGAAGATGTGGTGCCAATAGAAGAGTTGAAAGTGTTGCTACCAACTATACCTGATCCACTTTGCATATTACTGTTGCTAACTTGGTTTGTACTTAAAGAAAGACTAGTGGGATTTGGGTTCCATCCAATGGAGCCCACACTCGTAGGAGCTGGAGAGTTGCTTCTCCCCCATGGACTTGATTCAATGCCAGCCAGGGGAGGGTTGGTACTCCATGGGCTAGCAGAGCCTGTAAGAGCACCAGAAGCTGACGAAGTAATGGTCGAGTCTTGTGACTGCTGTGAAGTGATATTGCTCATTGACGACATTGCAGATCCAGATTTCACAGATGAAGCATCATCGCCCCCTTCTGAAGCAGTCTCCGATTTTCCACTTGACTGCCAGGTTGAGGAAGCAGATGGAGTGTCTTGGTCTGCAAGAAAAGAAGATACAATTATATGCTTAAGAACAACAATTGACAATCAAAGAAACTGCATGCTTATCATTCAGACAGAAGTACTGATATGGGGTTAGAAGAAAAAAATGTGTCCAAAGAAAGGCCAACTTTTCCCTTGTTTTTTCTCACAAAGACAGGACAGTATGTGTTTGAATGATAACTGCTCATCACCAGAAATTTCTTTCCCTGCACATAACTGATTGACGCACAATATGAGATAAGGAACCCTCTCAATTTACGATTAGCATAACCCCTGCTGATAAATTCAAACGAAGTTTCAAATAAACTCCCCCCCAGTTTTGTTCAATTAACATACTGGCGGTGGATGTCCAAGATCCACTGCCGAGGGGGGATGTTTGCAGACCCCTATTTCCTTCTCCTTCAGTGCCCCAGCCCATACCAGATGACAAAATGCGTTTCACAACTGGGAACAGAAAAATTCCTATTAAGTCTCCTTTGCACAAAGATCAATTCGCGAATATCTGTTCCTTTATACTTCATGAGACCCCAAACATAAACCAATATATGTAATATTCAGTGAAAAGTGAAATTACGCATAAACATTAAGATTTGAAAATTCCATTGAGCTGACTTTATGTTCTCTCAATTCAGCAATTTTTAATTCTTCAAGACTTCACTCTTGGCTACATGACAATACAGACACAACGTTATGACATCAGAGCCATGAGGAAAGGATAAGCAATCTTTATAAATTAACCTCAACATTGGTACTACTTGGAGAAAAAAATAAAATAATAATAATAATAAAACCAGTCCAACAAGCTGTCGTGGGCTGAAAATAAGTTACGCTACCGCAAACAGTAGGTTGACATTAAAAAATAAGAGAATCCATGAAACAAGAAGTCTTTACATAAGCAATCCCAGTCATAACCTGAGTACCTATACTGCAAGCAATTTTTGGCCATTTTTTTTTTTAAAGAAAGGCTGCTAAACTATACAATCAATAATTATTCTCATGTCTTCAGGTTGCATTACGCCCACTTATGATGCAACTCCTCTGCAGTTTTCAGCAATATACTCTGGTTTTTATTTTTGCAATGCTTTTTCCTGCCACTATGATTACTTTCTTTTTTTTTTTTTTTAAAGATATGTCACATTTCTCATGAAATTATTCAAAATATTTGACACATAATTGAAATAAAGACCTGACCATTGTTTCAGCACATGAATTCATGAAGAAATTGTTCAGATCACATGACAGGTAAGGGAATCAAAGACCACATAGATGACAAACAATTATGCAATTTGATAAAGTTACAAATTATAGAATTAGTATAGATGTCTGCCTGACAAACTAATGTGTTAGAACTAGTTCTGAATGAAACAGGAATCATTTATTTACCTTGTTGCTGCATTTTGAAGAATTTCTGTCATGTAACAATGGTTCAAGGAGTCGTTGCAAACGCTCGACAAGGCTAGAATGAACTTTCCGACCTGAAAAATAAAAGTACTCAATTTTTTTTACTGTTTTCTATGTGCATTACCAGATTGCCAACATTTGCCAGCAGTGTTAAATGACCGCTATCTCTCGGGGCCAAACTGATTAGGAGAAGAAAAATAAAACAAAGTAACTGAAAGAGCCACATGATTAGTGTGACTGCTGTGACATTTTGGGGGATGTGTTTAAACTCCTCATTACTGCTGTCGCAGTGGTTCACTCTTCATAAAATACACTGGAAAATAATCTGACCAAAGTTGACTTTGTGCAATTTGGTTTTCATATTGTTTTATCAGCTCATCTATTTTTTCATCAAACGTCTTTGTTTACTTCTGTTAAATGAAGTTCAGATTAAAAAAGAGTTGATATCAATTAATAAGGTTTTCTGTCCAAACAAAGAAGGTCAAGAAAAATCTAACCGATCTCATTCAATTCTCATGACCCATTTGTCTCATTTAATATACAATAGGACTAGAATGGGTCAAACACACATTGAGGTAACATCGATACAAAAGTATCTATACTTTTATACATTTTTTTTTTACTTTCATTTCTAACAACTGTAGCACCAATACCATAAAATGTTGACAAGACACGAAAATGACCTGAAGTTTAACCCAAAGTGAACCCTCACAAAACAATAATCTTTAGAAACAAATACGTTAATTTGTATTGAATCAACTGTTTTTTCTGTCACTTCTGTGACGGTTGAAATATGAGCAAAAATACCATTATAATAAAGCAATGTTTTATCATTTCCACATCCACAGCTTATCAAAAAGATGTCCGCAGAAAGAAGCTCACCTGAAATAGGCACTTTTCACAATAATGCTTGGTTTTGCTAGCCCTTGAAATGGAATGGTAACTGTGGGAAGATACGAATATGTTAAAATTATTTCCTGTTTTAAATACTTAAAATCAAACAAAGTAGTATTTTTTTCTTCGTCAAATTTAAATGGCGTATACAATAGAATTTTTGGGCCTAGGTTTTACTTTCTTCAACAACAGTTACATTCAGAAGATGGATTGGTTGATTCCCTATCACCATACTAGGGAGTGAAGGACTAAGCTGCCAGAACTCCCAAGTTTAAAATGCGCCATGGACAAATGCCCAAGTTGTCCGATTCATCAAGTTCGCAATTTTCAAGAACATAGAAACGCATACAAAATTTTAACTTTTCTCACACAAAATAGCCAATGTAATCACCCAGATACAATTTTGAAAGTTAAAGAAAAATGACAATCATGCACTTTCAATTTTAAGAAATACCTTGCTTGTTCCAAAACAAACGAAATTCTGATAAAAACTTGGATGGAAGTTAACTATCATAACAAGATCTGGTTCAATACTCCTTCAAGACAATTCATAAAATACTTGACAAATTAAACCTTCAAATAAAGTATGGTTACTGTCTAAAATACCGGAGAGAGAAAAGACGATAGATTTATCTTCAATCGAGAGACTGATTCTTTTTCAGATTTTAAAAATGTTACCCAATGTCATTAACAACATTGTGCAAAATAAATTAATGACACAGTTTCATAAATAACATACCTTGATACGCGCACAACCTATCAGATACACAATTGCACCAATTGAACCTATACAGGAAAAAATAATATAGAATGGCTTCATAATCACTTTATCATGACTTTATAACAATTCACTAAATGGACAGTGTACCACAAGACTTTTAAACACAATGTTGTAGGCCTATGACAGAATCAAAATATACTGTACAATTTTGTTTTAAACAAAATAGATTCGAAATTTTTATCTTTGGCTAAAAGAAGGACTGATTTTTTTAATTAAAAAAAAATGTAAGGGGAACAAGTAAATCTGCTTCCCTACAATCTCAACTTCATATTGTGTTAATCATATGCTGTAAATATTATTTTCTATTTAATTTTCTGCACAAAAGTAATTTTTTTCAGAGGTTACTCTTTTTTAAAGTTGGAGGATAAAAACTAAACATTCTCAAGACACAATTAAAATTTTAAAAAATAAACTCACATCAACTGATTGACAATATATGGCATGGACCAAAAGAGATCTGAAAAAGAAATTTTAAAAAATACATAAATAATACAGTATATCTTATAATAAACCTAAATGTTTGATATTAAAATATGACATGGAATTTCACTACGACATATTTTTTTCATCATCATCTACCCATTAAGCCCACTGGCGCTAAGGGCAGCAACAAAGGATCTCCACTTCGTCTGTCATGGGCCATCTTTGTCAGACTCCCCCATGTACTGTTGAGACACCTCATTTCAGTCTCCACGGTACGACGCCATATTTTTTTTAGGATGAAACAATTATCACATTTGAAAAAGATACTGAAAAAATTAAATGTCAAAACTGAAAACGGAGGCTTATTTACTTAAAACATTGTGAATATAATTTAAAAAAATAGTGAGATACCTACCTTTGAATTGACTAATGTGATACTGTAACTGTTGAAAGAAAAAGGAATTTGTAAATGATATCATGAAAACAAGAATGTCTCATGAAGTATGAACTGAATCCAAAGACACTAAGTTATATTAAATACAATGATAAGTACTAAATTTGATAGCTTCCATACTGCACATAAAATATGTAAGAATAATGTAGGCAGTGAATTATCTAAAGAAATAAATTAGAAAACACTTTAACTTCAAGATTTATTTATTACATTAGTGACTTTATGCTTCCCTAATGGAAGAAACAGCAAGTTCTTGTGTTTGCGATAAGTTTATTCAGCTGCCTTCAACAATATTTTTCCACAAGTGTTATCATGCTACCATTCTGGAAAACTTCCAACAGGTAGAAGATAGAATCTATCAAGCAGATCCTCTTCATTGCGCTCAAGCTAATAATATTTTCACCCGGTAAGTTTGAAGTTATGTGACTTTACACACATTGCTGATCAGATCATTTGTTTCTCAAAAATCACTAACATCATCTTTGCATAAATTTGTTTTAATGCAAAAGAACTTACCAGAGATAGATATGCAAGGCAGTGATGAAATGTTGATTTGGCAATGGAATTTTAACCCTGCAAATTTGACACAATGATATGACCAGAATAAAATATAAAATTATATTACAATGCCTTAAAATATTACTAAATTACTAATCCACAATCATACTAATATGGCTGGCATGAGGTACAAATTTCAATTATTTATCATTAGATAAAATTAAATTCTATTTAATCCCTTTCAAAAGCTATGACTTAAGACTGCTCTAAACCGATATTTTAGACTAATTAACAAAGAAAAGCAACGTTTCAAATTCATTAAGCAATAATTACCATCTACAATGTTCACAATTAAATCAATGGAATTGTCCATTAATTTATTTATTTTCAATATTACAAAGGATCGAGGTAAGTTTTTGTATTTTTATCATTTGTAGAATTGGGAAGCCATTGCAGCTTAGATCTCATATTTCACTGTTGTTTAGAAAACCCAATACTCTTCTAAATTTAACTACATGTATACTTATACCCTATGACAGACTAGCGTCCTGTCCAAGAGATATCTGTTCCGCTTCACGCTACCGAAACTGGGATAAGCTCTGGCTCCATAGGCCTCATTGGCCTTGAGGGAACATTACTTACTATATTTATGCCCACCTTTTCAAGTCTCATTTCATCTTCTTGACCTTCCACTACATCCTCCTCACTATCTTATTCCTCTTTTCCCAAAAACCCTTCATCATGACCTTAACTTTTCAAATTTTTTGTTTTGTTTTGGTTTCCCAGTCTGGTTACTTTAATTTTTTCTACAGACACAGACTGATCTCTGAAGTCTAATCCTCCACCACACAGAAAGATTGCCCCCATTCAACTTTACTAAACAATGTTTCCAAATATTTTCATGCCCAAAAAATCAACTACAGTTCGCATACCATGAAAATGTAAAGTTATAAGGAACTTATCCACTTACCTAATTTAACAAAACTTGAGTTTATACTGCAAGGCAAGATGAAAGATCTTTGGATATCAGCTGAAACAGATTTTTAAAAAAAATGCTTTTGAGGACCTATAAACACAAAGAACACTTTGGACACAAGGAAACTATTACCAAAATTCATTTTAGCTTCAGCATGCTGCAAAGATTCTGATCCCTTTAGTTGTAATGGCAAAAGTGAAAGAAGTACACACCGATCTCAATGAATAAACACAAAATGGGGGATAAAATTTTCAGCATGTTCTTAAATGATGTCTTGTACACATTTCCATCTGTATCCCATCATGTCATGTGCTAACATTAACAAGGGACAAAAATGGTACAAAATAACCAGAAAAGGCCAAGGTCGAATTAAAAATAACAAATAGATACCATCAGCCTCTTATTCTATTGTCATTTATTAAAGAAACAGACAAAAATAAGTAATGTTTCTTATAGGTCTAAGTCTAAAATGCGTTTTCAAAAAAAGACACTTTAACACCAATTCCCTCTCCCAACATGGATGCAAACTGGGTATCAGTATACTCTGCTGGGGAAGTAAACCTATGACAGACCAGCAGTCTTGACATCGGGAAGATCTAAATATCATGAGTTCTGCTGAAACCAGGACTGACAGTGGTTCTCTGCGCAACTTAGGCCTTGATGGAACTACATTTTACTAGATGTTAAGGTTTTAAGGTTAAAAATCTTTAGTAACATGTACAACTGAATTTTTTTCAATGCCAAAAAATGCACCTAATTACAAATCAATATAATTTTTGTCAACTGCTGAACCAATGTTTTGATTTCACGATGAGACATTGTTACCCAGATATAGCTGATATACTACTAAAAGACCCTAAAAATGACCCCCATTACCATGGAATAGCAGCTAAGCACATGCAGTACTGAATGGAAACAGGGATTTTCATTGATCATTTTTTTATATTGCTTTATACTCACATGATAACAATATTAGCATTTCTCAGATATTGATCTAATAATAAATCTAAGAATAAATCTTGGATCCTGTTTCCATTTGTAAAATTTAAAAAAAGAAACATCCTGCATGAATCACAATAAGATGCCGAAATGGGAGTAAAGTGAATGATAATCGGAATAGTTTTCATGCTGACTTTGCGCAGTTAACGAGTTCACATATATATCGGTAATGTTTTAAGTTAAGACAATGACAGTGTTTAGACCATAATGAGAATAGAAGGCAACCAAATTCTGAAATCAAATCAAAAAGATGAATGCTGAATCACAATATTTTCTTTGAGAATGTTCTAGCACCGAGTGTACAGAATGACAATCAGTTTCAAAAGTGCCACATACAGTCAGTTGAAAAAAAAAAAGAAATCTAAGTGTTCCTACATGTTAAAGAAAAAAGAAAACCGAAACAAGATCCATTCCTGCATGGTCCTTTCCTTTCTTCCTCTCTCTTTTTTTTTCGTTCTACTCAATAGTGATACTGCTCTTATGTTGCCTAGGCTTAGAACAAGAAGTGGAAGAAGAGGAAGAGGGCAGTCATGTTGCATAGATATCACAAACCGAGGTCCATGTCAACACTTTTCTATGATCTCTGGAATGCAATTCCTTTCCTCCTATCCTGCTCTCAATATCAACTGAACACAGAAAGCTTTCACCAATTTTTAACAAGATCACGACCCAACAAAAAAAGTTCCATTGGAAGGAAAAACGGTAAGAATGGATGTGCTGGGAATTCAAGACTTGACTCAGCCTTTTTTGTTGCAAGGGTAAAAGATTTTGTTTTCAATAGTGTAATTTTGTTTCAGAGCTAGAGCTACCAAACATGAAGGAAAAAGGTCAGGGATTCTCACTTTTTCTGCTTCTGTGCTATTTTCAAATTGTCTATTTTCGAATCAACCATTGCCTACTGTACTGGACAGTTATTCATTTGTTGTTTTTTTTACTCCACTCTTCATAATGACAACTTCAACTTTGCCTTTCATATTCAAAGTAAAATAAGCAAATAACGACAAAACAGTTTTTTGAATGTGACTGACCAGAAAGTACTGAGCACAAATTATTTAACATACGATAGTATTAAAATGATATTGAAGGTGTCTGCAGCAAAGGCTTTACAGCATATAGTCCGTTTCAGGTCCATTCAATTCATCATAAAACTTACAAGCTAACCCAAACTATTCTATTTAGCCTCAAGATATAATTTTCATTTTGTCCGCATCATGATATGGTTGCAAGTTCAATAAAGTATACAGAGATCGATAAATTACTCTTTTAGACCTGTAAAGTCGTTTACATTTGAAGCTGGGAAGTAGCATGCCACAAAAAAAAAAAAAAATCACCAATAAGAAGATGTATAGGCCTATTCTACTGGGAAAGTAAACCTATGATAGAAGAGGACCTGTTTAGGAGATAAAGTAAAAATTATCTGTTCCACTTCATGCTACTGAAACCCGCTAGGCTCCAGCTCTATAGGCCTTATAGGCCTTGAAGGAACTTTACTTTTTACTATAGGCCTACTGAGAAGATATTGAATAGAATCGAAATTTCTTGGGACAAGAAAGTCTCAAATGCTCCCAGCCCCTCCCCATGCCTTTAGCTTAACTTTATAACTTTTAGAGTAACCAAATTACCGTGGTGGTGGAGAGCCGGCACGCAGTGAATTAGTGATGATATTTCTATTTTAGATCAAGACTTGATGGTAATCTCGGGGGACAGCACCGCCTACATATTCGGATGTGATGACACCGCAGTATCGTTGAGACGAAATGAGAGAGCTGAAAGGAAAGCTCATTTTGTCTCAATGATACTGCAGTGTCATCATATTCGAATACATCGGCAGTGCTGTCCCCTGAGATTACCGACTTGATAATTTAGTTTGTCAACAAGGTCTCAACAGAAGACCCTTGCCTATTTCTTTCTTTCTTTCATTTGATTGCAATTTTCGATTCAGCTGTTTTCATAATTGCTTTGCTTGCCCTAACCTTAACCCTTCATTGGTTTGATGCTTTAGAGCATGCTGGAGATAGTGCTGTAACTGTAATGCCAAATTAAGCACAACATTCCATTATATTGCATACCCTTTGTGTATCATATTTTTTACACAATTTGTTTTATATTTTTAGCAACTGCACTGCTGTTGACACACCAAGGACAAAGTCACCAAAGTAGGAACCAACCCTTCCAAATCTAAGCTAAGTAAAAAAAAATATGAATCGGCAAAACAGTAGGCTGATAAACCTGACACAGTTTTAATTTATCATCCAAAATTCAACAAGAAAGCATAAAAATTGTTGAGGTTGCCTTCAAGCTTAGCCTAGCCAAATGAGAACTAGATCTAGATCTAGATCAAGAATCTGACAATTCATCCATCATAATATCAACTTTACTTTGCGGCCAAGAAAACAGATCTATGAAAGATGCAGTGGTATTGCTTACTGTCACCCTTGAGGTTGGTGAAGCAAGATCATGCATTGACAGTGAATGACAGGACCCAGACAGATCTAGAGAGGATGCAGATGTTGATTTCACCTGGAGTATGCATGGGTGGGGAGCTCAGCCAGCGACCATTCTCATTCATTTAAATTTACCATTAATTAAAACCATGCCCAACTACCAAAGCCCAAGGTTTCGAGAAAAAGTTCAGAAAATATTCAGAGCCTAGACAGACCTGGATTCGATAAGCTAATCACCTAATCGTTTCCATGAAATCGCTTTGAATGAGAATAGTAAGACCGACATGACTGCAAACTAGAAAGCATTGCTCATGATTGCCTTGCAATTTCGCCTCGGCAGTGAAAAGAAAAGCTCTAAATTTCTATTTATGGAATATTACCAACAATCCAACTTCACCGTGTTCCACAAAATGTATCAAACCTTGTCACAACGACCCTCCTTTGATAGTTCTGACATGTTCACTCTTCGGTTTAACCAATGTCAATATCAGGCTTTATAGGCTTCTTATAAATTAATGCGAAGCAGAACAAAATGGCGTCTGCGGCTAACATTCGACAATTTTATCAGATAGAAGTTTACAAAACCTTCCACCAACAATACAAAAAGCTCCATCTTGCCTTATAGATATGCCTTTACAACTGGTAGCTAGCATTCATGTACACGGTGGCAAACTCCTAGTTTGAGTGGAAATAAGTCCCAAACTTTTACAATTTTACAAAAGCACTTTCCAGCCCCATCAGCTCTGGCCGGTTGAGTTCGAGGTCAGCATCACCTCTCTAGCTTGTCCGCCTGCCGCAGCAGGGATGTCGACGTAAACAACACCATTAGAAACAACGTGCCGCTTCAAACGTCTTGCACCTAGGCTACAGACTTAAGTGCTTGAAGTTCAAATGATTGTGCTAGCCTTGTCTACAAGTTGAAGATTAAAAAAAAAACATTCTCCTTGTATAGAGGCTTATTATTACAGATGTCCTGGCCAATCATTGGCAATGAGAATCTCAGCGGAGCATAAATAATCCGGCAAGTCTTACCTTGGTTGAGGAATTCAGAAGCCCTTTTCCTACCCAGGAAAAATTGCACATATCACAGAGTCTGCATCAATATTACATACATATTATTTTTATCTACATAGCACCGGTGAAGAGACATTTTTGAACGAAAGTAAATGATTTTTCCCAGTATTTCAGTCGTATTTTCGAGCCATCGTAATGGCCGATAGCAGTCTAGAGCAAGCTTTGTTAAATGCCGTTACTGCGCATGCGCTTTGGTCACGTGGCTCGTAGACCAAGTGCCCGCAGTGAGCATTTTTTCCCCTCTGTTTTCTTTCTCCTTTTCTGGGCTCTGCAGGGGATCGCTCAGGAAAATAATAACTCAAACTCTAGCCCAGGCCTAGATCTGTGCCTTGTCATGAAGACCTCGAGTGGATCGCGTTTAGTTATAAATGGACAGATATGCAACAAGAATACGTAGACCCAGTTATTTATGATAAAGCAGTGAGAGAAATAAGTTAAATAAAGGGCAATATTAGCAGGGACTGACTAGGCTAGAGGCGAAGAAAATATCTAGCCTAGAGAAGAATCGATGTGGATAACCTTGAGGCGACGTCACCGTAGGCATGTCGTGGGTTCCATTCCTCAGGCCTACTACCCGTCAAACACACTTTTATTGCTATTTTCTGTGCAGTTTGTCTATCAGTAATTTTGGGCTCTAGACTACTGTTCCTCCGCCTTGTGTTTATTTGTATTTCATGTTTTTAAGTATTCTGTACGTATTTCATAACATGAAGATTGTAGTTTTCGCGCAAGACGCCTGTTGTGCCTGGAGTCGATCTGGATTACTTTGGATAGTGGCAGCATAAGCAGGTGCAGCAGCAGCACTAGTAATAGTAGTAGCTACAGCAATAATGATTTTGAGATATATTTTGGTCTAGGTCTATAATATGTCCTTGCCTGTGCACGTGCAAGGCTAATCTTCTTCTTCTTCTTCTTCTTCTTCTTCTTCTTCTTCTTCTTCTTCTTCTTCTTCTTCTTTCCCTCGCTGGCAGGCTAGTAGCAGTAGCTGCTATAGCTGCAACAATAGTGGTGTTGAGATATTTTGATCTAGATCAATCATGTTTCGTTGCCTGTGCAAGTACAAGACTAATAATAATAATAATCTTCTTCTTCTTCTTCTTCTTCTTATTATTATTATTATTATTATTATTATTCCTCCTCCTCTTCCTCCTCCTCCTCCTCTGCCACTTACTCAAAGGACACGATACATCTGTATTGGATACTGGTTCGTATGAAAAGCGTTTGTACCGTCTTCAAGGCGTCTCTCTGTGTCCCCCCAAAAAAGAAAGCAAGTTTTGGGGGTTCACAACAAATAAATTTATTTATTTTGTGTAGTCTTACGATCCCAAAACGCTGTTTGTCCATATACGAAGGCGAAGCTAAGAAGACCAGATTGATGTATTCTGAAGAAGGCAGCAAACAAGTACACACAACACACAATCAAAATCGAAATTAAAAAAAAAAATCAACTCGGAGCCACGAGTAAAAAGCAGAATTTCTGAGAAAGGTAGGAAAGTTTACTACGAGGCAACTCACAGAGAGAGAGGAAAAAAAAGGGGGGGGGGGGGGGGCAGTGGCTTGATTAGGAAACAATTCCAGTTCATTGGGCCTATATTATCACTTAAACAGCAAGACAAAGCCTCGTGTGGACTTTTCGTGGAAAATGTCAATAGGAGGATCAAAGAGCATCTCGGACAAACTGGCAAACCTAGGGCACACTGTGAGGTGGGGGAATTGATAACTGTAACTGTGTTCGGTAAGTGGGCTTCAAAACAGCATTTTAAGTAGGCTTATAACGTTTTCCATATTTTTAGCCCCTCTACTGTGTAAAGCAATCACCGTGTAACTGTGAGGGTGAGGGAATGATTCAGAATGATCTTATTGTGTTCCTGTGAATCATTCAGAATCATATTATTGTGTTCCTTGTAAAGTGCCATGAATAGATTTCTCGAACTTATCTCACGATATATTATTACGCATCATGGTGTATATACTCCTTGTCCTAAACAGTCGGTCAACAGGAGAATGAAAGCTGTAGCAGGTTCCTCGAGCCCGAGTATGCCTGTGCCAGGCAGTCATCAAAACAAACGAAGAGACCACAGATTACAAATTAGTCATTAGTCTGTGGAAGAGTCTGATTGTTTTGAAATGTTATATATATTTCATTGACTGTATTTTTAAGAGTGAATCAACGGAAAGCTGACTGAAGAAGAAGAGGAAGAAGAATTGCTAATATTATTATTATAATGACTCTTTTGAGAAATCAACGTTTGTTCTCGATATGCGGCGTGGATAATAGGCCCGAATCGGTCATGGGATGAAATATTAATTGATTTGAAACGTAGACCCTATCAGTCATGAGCATCCTTGAGTGGGATTTTTCTGTTGAGCCTAGAAGTTTCAGTGGGGGGGGGGGGGGGGGTTTAGTTTTTCAAGTGCTTTTTGCGAAAAAAAAAGGTGTGTGTGTGTGTGTGTGTGTGAGAGAGAGAGAGAGAGAGAGAGAGAGA
>JBDFRD010305041.1:0-10528 GCA_039654405.1 Bullina lineata
TTCATATAGTCTTCTATGTCAAACATAAATGGCGCTTGTCCAAAATTGGCCTCCACCACTTCACCTGGGGTTTGTAGACCAACCGTTGGGTACAAGTTGGGCTGGGAGAGATGAAAATTAAGTCAAGATTTCTCTACAGCAGCAATCATTTACAGATCTAATAACCTTTTTTTTTTTGTTTATAATAATAATATAGCTCTGAAATTAAAAAATTAACATCTAAAAAAACTTTCTAAGACTCTGAGGCTATAACAGTGGTTTTTAACACGATTTTACCTATTATGATAGATGCAGAAATGGGTTAAATTTTCTAAATGTCAGCACAAAAAAAAAGTTTTTTTTTTAATATCTTAATTCTGGTTGTTTTATTTCAAATATTTTGAAAAATTCACACTGACTATTTTCATTCACGTAATAATATTTGAACACATACATAAGTCCTCATTATACTGAAAATTGGTATTCGCTCTGTATCATTCTGTAAATGATTTTGCTATTTTCTCATGAGATTATTGGCATTTGCGCTAAATATTTTCAAAAATTCTTAAACTCATTACTTCTCAATTTTATTCCCATTGACATAATTTATAGGCACAAGTGTTTGCAACATAACTAAGTAACCACACAGTTTCAGATTCTGATAATCAGAACAAAGCCATCAAAAACAAAAAATGAAATGAAAATGAACTGAACAGGTGCTAGACCTATACATGCAATTTTTTATCGCAGAATCAATCAGTACAGATTCTATGCTTCAATTCAACCATGTTTGAATTTGTAGTGATCATCAAGGTTATCAATTATAACTCTCAAAAATTAAAGCCAACGGTCAAAGACAAGAAATATATAATACACTTCGATACTGAAAGCTATTTTAGATACACAACTGTGTTACTAAAGTGTAAAATGAGAAATCCTGGTGTTCATTGCAAATACTTGAAAACCGAAAATCACAATATCTTGCAGTTTACCACGTTTTCTTTATGTCTTCATAATGAAGTAGTTTTTTTTACTGATACCAACTACAGTGGTACGAAACTTACTGGCAAGTCTGTGAAGGCAGTACCTGAAAAATGGGGAAGAGGAAAATCAATTCTTTAACATAACTTAACAAAAAAAGCATTTCATTAATATTATAGAATACAATTTCTATGTTGATGTGTTCATTATATGAGCCAAGTCCCATGCAAGAAACAAAATTTTATGATCTCATCTTCAAAGTTTATTTAATTAATACTCAAATCTGAGTCTTCTTTTTTTTTTAATCAATGACGTTACCAAAAGATATGAATAATATTTTTACTGTGACTGCTTAATTAGCCCTTAATTTCAAGAATTCGCTTTCAGCTAGAACTATTTTTCGACATAATAGATCACTGTTGACTATTTAACAGAGTAAAATGCTAGACTTACCCAGGCTGACCCCATTCTTTGTGTAGAAGCAGGTGTTGTCTATAAGGTTGACACAACACCCGACTGTATCGCCCGTGCTGAAGGTAGGGCCATAACTCTGACCATTGCCAGTGGAACAAAATGAATTGCCGTCATCACCATGATAGCCATAAGAGTGTTTATCCCAGCCTGATAAACAGAAAGAAAATGCATGGTAATAAATTATCTTAAACACTAATCAGAAATTTCAAGAGAACCCACATACTGCGGACTTTATTTTCCAAAAATAAATAATTTTAAAAACAAACAAAAAAATTAATTTATTGTCTGTGACCTTGTTTTACCTAAACAAACAAAGCAAATTACATACATGTACATTTTATTCAAACTGTTTCCTTCAATGTGTATTCGGCCTGTTACGATATGAATAATCTGTTATCCTTCTCTGGCAAAACAAACGCATGTAGCCTTAATTAAATGCAAAAGCAGGCTGCTACCAGCAACCCGCTCTAAACAACTTATTGCCCACAGCAAGTTCAGTAGTGTGATCGAGGAGCTAACGTCAGTCCCACTGGCACCTATTGTCCAGAGTTTAAGCAGCTGCAATATTTGAATCTCAATGTAAAACAAGTATTTAGGTATCAGAAAATGTTCTAACATTATCCCTAAAACAAACAAACAAAAAAAACAAAGGGCTTAAAATATCAAACAAAAAAGTTCTATTGATTAGCCTTCAACATAAACATTTTAGAGCAAAAAAAAAAAAAAAAAAGGAAAGCTATTATGAAGTACATTTTCCCGATTAAAATGTGCAAGAAAAAGACTTATTTAATTTACCTGGCAGCCGATTCATATTAACTCCTTGAGCAGACAGGCCAATGCCCATGTATCTGAAAAAAAAAAACACAGACATTAGGCTACAACATAACTGAAAACAATTTGCACTCAGCATTGAATGAAACCAGGGGTCAATTTTTTTGCAAACCATCTCAAAATTATCTTCATGGTCAAGATCTCAGACACCAAGACCTAAGATTATATAATACATGTACAAAGCAGGCCTATCATTTGCTTTTATGTTGCAGTGTAACAAAATACTTCTTATCTACACCTGTCTCATACTTAAAATAAATAGACAGAATAAAGGCAACAAATGTCACTGCTAAGGGTACACTGATTAGACTGGAGGGAACTTAGTGACTTAAGTGTGCTTTGTTTTTGTTTTTAAAAAGTGTTATACAATTTGTTTAGAAAAATGTCAATCTATCCTTTTCCCCAAACAACTTCTCTCTTGGCACACACACAATCTCTCTGCATGAACTTAACCCTTCTCTCTTCTTTTCAGTGTCACACTTTTAATATATAATTATCTTGGCCCCAGCATGTAGTAGGGCCTGGCTGGCAAGTATAGCACAGAGAACAAAGAACAAAACTGTGTGTGTGTGTGTGTGCTTGTATGAGTGTGGAGGTGTGTGTGCTTGTATAAGTGTGGAGGTGTGTGTGTGTGCTTGTGCCACCTGTAAAGGGAAGGGAGGAGATGAGAGGGTGAGGTTGCCCTTGAGGACAGCAGGCCCACTGAAGTCATGTCTAAACTTAGCCCAAGCCAGGGGAAAAGCAGGAGGATAGAGGGGGGTTTCAGGTGAGCCAGCCAGACAAGTTTTCATTGGCTGGTAAGACTAGGAGAAGACTTGTAAGTCACGGGTCAGTAAAGCTCTCTGCTTCATCACTGAATGGCAACATGAGCCACCATATTCAATTCAAGTCACCATCTAAACATTATTATTTCTCTCCTTCCTCTAACAGAAAACAACAAACACCAAGTGGTTTCAGAAATGAGAAATTAACATATTAATAAGGAAAAAAAATTCCACTATTTGATTTCTGTCATAATAACCAGTTTAAAAATGCAATCAAATATCACACAGCAGTAAAATGTGTTTTTCTAAATAAAACCATAATAGAAGAGATATACTCCAAACTTACAAGCCATGTTTCCCCTCCATTTTAAAAGATGAATGCAACCATTCAAGTTTTAGATCATGCTGTACACATGTAATACAAAAATTCACATAGCAACCTCAAACCTTTCATGTGTTGAACAAATTGGACAGGAGTAACTGTGAGAATACTAAAGGTTTGGTGGTTGCAGTTCTTCTACTATGATTTCATTAAGAAAAAAAAGTGAACAGACAATAAATTAATTAATTAATGGCCAAAAAGCACTTACTCAAGCCCAAACCTTTCAATACACAAATAAATTCATGCAAACTCGTTTCCTTTTTTATATGACATGGCTTGAAATTTTTGCTGAGCCTCTGTTTACCACACATGAGAATGATTTGACTACCTCCCGACCTAGTTTGTCACGGGTCTAGTTAATTCTCACAGGCCGCTGGCCAAGAATAACTGCAAGCTATGCGACTTATAAACTACACATAAAACCATGAAAATTTAATATGAATTTACCCTATGAGACTACTGCTAGTGGCATATAAAAAGAAACACAAACTTCGACTTCCGTGGTGGTGGACCACATGCAACAAAATGATTGATTACAGCCAAGTTTGTCACAAAAGGTGTTGTTTCCTACTAAAGCTTCATACAATTTTATTTCACATAAAAAGGATGGGTGGTTTCTTGTTTAAAGGATTACAACACACAATTCAGTATTTTTTTGTCATCTACCTTTAAGACGCCTTAAATTTATAGAGAATGCTTTAAAGGCATATATTTCTTAGTAAACGTTAAACCTGAGATGAAAATTATGTCCATAAAATCAATCATAATCAGTCAGAGAATTTTGTTTTTTTCTTTGCCTTGATGACTAGCTCTAATTAATACAAAAACTATTGTAGGGCATTGGTTGGAAAGTGTGTGTGTGTGTGTGTGTGTGTGGGGGGGGGGGGATATTAAACATTTTTAACTTTCAATCAAAATTTGTTTTTTGCGACAATCTGGGAAACTTTAAGACTATTGATTTACGTAGAATATTTTTTTTTTTCAAATTAAATACATTGTAACATTTCAAAAAATGCCTCACAATTCATCAACTGATTCCAGCTGCAAAGTGTTCCTTAAATCTTCCCATTTCTTGCTTTAATAATTTTAAATTTATTACACAGATTTATGAAAGCCACAATCAGCCCATTCACAAAAGGAAGCTGAGAACGGTGCGAATCATTTTCTTCTTTACAATCCCAATTTCTCATTTATTTAGTTGTGAATTTGGATTTCACATTACATTCAAGTTGAACGCCACCTTTTCAGGTGCTGGAAAGGTTTGGATCCCCTTTGCGACACTGGCTGGTAAAAAAATTATTTTAATTTTTTTAGCTTATAAATAGAAAATTACTTTCATTCAAAATAAACCCAAGCCCTCGCAGGCCAAGTTGAGCTGCACCACCACCAATGAGTCACTTTGCTAGAACTTGTTAATCAATAGCAATTGTCTAGCTTGTTCTGTCTTTTATTCTCAGTCCTTTCACCTCCATTCATACAATTTCTCCCTTTCCTAATTCTTGCCACAGTTCTTTCACCTACTTTATCATCCATTGAATTTGAAACATACATCCATCTATCAATCATACAGTCTGTGAAATCAATGTATTTATAACATTGTACACATCAGAGCAGACAAAAAACAAACAAACAGGCCATAATATATTTATATACAAAAAAAAAAAAAAAAAAGGAAAGTTCCTTCGAGGCCATGAGGCCCATAGAGCCAAATCATATCCTGGTTTTGGTAGGGTGAACCAGAACAGATGAATTAACTTCATCTCCTAGACAGGACACTAGTCTCTCTAGGTTTACTTCCCAAGCAGAATCTGCCGATACCCAATTTGCATCTGGGTGGGGAGAGGAAAAATGGTGTAAAGTGTCTTTCCCAAGGACACAACCCTTGGATTAGGAGTCCAACGCTCTAACCGTTCGCCCACCGTGCAACTCTACTATATAAACTTTATTATTGTCCCACACATCGTATAAAATAAATATTCCTGCTTTCTCTGCTAATGTAACTCAATGTTCCATGCAGGCCTTTCAAAAATAGCTAGAAAATCTTCAGTCCCAGTTGACCATTTAAAATACTCTTTGAACCTTGCAATCTTTTATGACTGTAATGCCTATAGAACTAGTATGCAAAGGTACAAAAATAATTTTTCAATTAACCCAAAAAGAGAAACATGGTCTAGAATCCAGATCACAAAAGATCAATTTGTATTTCAAACTCTGTACTGATTCATATGCGTCGGTTCAACTAGATTCGTATGAAAGAAATTGAAAAAATGTGAAGATTTCCAGATCTAGTTTTAAGAGGGTGTAAGGATCTATATATATAGAAACATCTTTACATTGTTTTATGAATATGTGCAGTATAAATTCAACTCTTCTTCTGAGCAAGTATCAGTCAAACAATTGTAACAGAAAATGTTTATATCAAAGCTAGATCTACTGAGATTATCATCAAAGTTATTGTATCACTGACATCACTGGTTCCACCCAGCCAGAGCAACAATAAGCTAATAGATTCCATGGCTAGCAAGAGCATTTGGAAAGCTCCAGTCTTTGCACAGACTGGTTACTTCATTTCAAAAGAAACAACTGTTCAACTGTTCTGTAATGTTCTTTTGATGAGGCTCGTCATGTATAAAACACATTTTTTACGAAAAAAAAAAAGCAGAAGTGCAGACCCTGCAAGCTTATTGTTTGACAAGTTTAGCATTTACATCCAAATTATCGTGTTGTGACAAAAAAGAGGATTTAAAGTGTCATACAAAATTTCTTAACAGTCGAACCTGCCCAAGACGGAATCTTAGCTGATTTCAAACCATGGGTAGATGGGGCTCATGAGTTCGGGAGAGCAACTCATCTAGGAGTAAATTTCCGAATTCAATCCTGGCCCTCCAGGTTGGGGGTTTGAATCAGGCTAACAACCCGATCCTGTAAAAATTTAAATTGTTACAGAAACCGCAATAACAATATTCATAAACGACTAGCCCCACGCTCCTTTAAAACATGTGCCGAACGTTGAAAAGTCTCATTTTACGGACCATTGAAGAAAATTGAGGGAGAAAGACCACATTCTCTTTGTCCCCTCTAGACCACCGGAGCCATAAAATTATGCAATTGCCCTTGGCTGCGGGCAGTTTGGTACCGAAGCATGCACCTTAAGATTGACTAATCACAAGTGTTGATCCATGTGATATAAAACTAGAGCATCACGAGCCTTTGATTTTTACGAACAGTAAAACAGGTCCGTAGTCCCATTGCCGCTCGATTGGTTTGCATCCTTACTTACTTACTTTATCTGTCCCCAACTCTACCTTTCGGTGTATGGGTTTGGTTTGCATCCAAAACAACCAATCACTGACTTATTTGCATTATTTAACGTCAGTTTTCCTGTCCTGGATGCTTACAGGTCTGATATAATCGCCGACGGAGAACTAATCAGCATTTACTCCAGGCTATTTAAGACTGGCAGCCCCCGCCCACACCCTCCCCTATACAAAGCCCCCTGCAATGGCCCTGCCTAATCTGTCGACGATATCGAACTGTGAGCATCCAGGACCGTAAAACAAAGAAAAAGTATGGCCAAGCCCCCCCATCCCCAATACAAGACTTCTAGCAATGACTGCCTAAGACCGAAACCTGCGCAAGATGAAAACTTTTCCCCCTTCACTTCCATTTCCGTCTTGGGCAGGTTCAACTGTATAGTTGAGGAACAGTTTGACATGGTCTTAAAATGTATGTTACAAAGTGTACGACTGATAATGAAATACAGTTAATAAAGTCCTGACAAAGAAACAAAATTTCAAAATACATTTTGTACTAAACTAGCTCTTCCTTACCCATCTCTGCCCTTGCTGATGACCTTGACCTCAAAGTAGTAGATTCCACAAGATGCTGGGATGGGATGAGTTGCTCTCACACTGGCAGCATCTTTGTGACTTTTTCCAACACCTGAAAATTGAAAAGAAAGGGGGAAAAAAATTAAATTACAAACATAGATGCCATTAATACGACAAAACTCAGATCTTGCTTCACAATTTTCTTTTCCCATATATGCCAGTAAGTCTTCTTTGACATGGCTGACATCATTCAAACAAAATCAACTAAAACCCACCTCTACCAAATTGCATGCAATTTGTCCAATCTTCAAGCATTTTAATTAAAAAATAAGACAAGTCTTCTTTCTTTGTTATATTTTCTTTTCATTAAAATGGAAGAATTTCAATTTGCTCCGTCCCACATCAAGGGGATGAAGAGCAGGCACTGTGATTGCATTTGCAATCTTATTCCTCCTTGGTCAAAGACAAAAAAAAAATTGAACAATCATTTTATTTCCCACAGCAATGGTGTTTAAACTTAATGATTAATGTTGCCACAGAATGTTAACAGTAGTAACATAAAATGCTACTGATGCCGACAAATGTTCTCGTACGTAAGAACGCAAGTTATCATTTTACTTCAAAGACAATACACATTCGTCAAACATACGTTTGCAATTCAGGCAGATAACTCAAAATGTCACATAAATTTCCTCTCTGCCTCTTTTTGCATGCATGGACTTAGATATTCTGAAAGCATTTCTTTTTGTACGAAACTCCCAAAAGATTATAGGCCTACTGCCAACAGCATCACTCCTGACATCTCATTCTCCTTGCTTCCACTTAAAAAAAAAAGAAAAGAGTAATGACGAATACATTTATTGCCACTTTCACTGAAGGACAGGAAAGGAAATTTAACTGGATAAAAATGCGTTCTTATTTCTTCATCAACCATGGTCTACGAGTTCTGGCTTGGAGGTAAAGATCTCCGTGCACTGAAGATGAAGAGAATCATCATTCTATGCTGTCATGGAAAGTTTTGCAGCACACCACAGCCGCAAGGTGTTCCCACATCAAATACGTGTACATGAACACATTTTTTTTCTCGAAAAGTCAAACTTGCCAACTGGAGCGGTGAAACAGAGCACAATGAACTGTCTTGTAGGCTAGGGCCTATACTATACAAAGAAAAAAATTGTGGACCATAGGAGAAGAAGAGAAAGGGGCAGGACAGAGACTATGGGAGCTATTGGAGCACTGACTAGATCTAGTACTGATTGGAGTGAAGGGTGACAGTATAAAATAAAATAATAAAAGTAAAGTAGATCTAAGTTAGTGACTATCTAAACATCTTATTCTAGAGATAGAGTCAGTGAAGAGAGAAAATTAGGGATAGAGGGAGAGTTCTTGAGATCGTGTGGGGATGGGAAATAGTGGTGGTCATATTGGCATAATGATGACCGTGTACTGTAAATAAAAATTGCGAAATACATGCAAAGACGGTTTATTATTTATTTATCACCACCTGAGCCTGAGCTGATTCTGAGCTAAAAATAGCTCTCTTGAATTGTGTCAACTACGACTGAACTAAACAACACAAAGGGCCTCACCTTTGTAGTGAACTCTTTGGTTGTTCTGAGAAAGTCCAATGAAGTTGAACTTGTCTTTCGGGCTCCAAGAGCGGGGCAAAGGAGTTTCATCTTCGTCAACAGCTGGGTACAGCTTTTTCAGCCTGTCAGTGGTGTCATCACTCGAGCTAGAAGGTTCGCTTATAGAAGTGCCCGTCGCCATTTTGTTCCTTCTCTTTCTCACTAGGCCTCAGCCCGGATGTGACGAAATTACGAAGGATAACTATTTTGGGCTAGATGCCCGTTCATTGGTTGAAGCATAACATGATATCCAATCGAAGCTCACATAATGAAGCGAATATCGTTTTGCTTACCTACACGCTCAAATAATAAACCTCTAAAGAATTGTGTAATTCCTTTCTTTTTCAGACAGGGTCAGAATACTCTTTTTTTTTTTTTAATGTCATTGAACTTTTACAAAAGTATATGGAAAACTGTTGATATTTAAAACGAAAAAGAATAATGACCACGCAGCACTTTCACTTCAATGCATAATTAATCATCAGAGCCGCAGCGATAATGTGGGAATGTGTGTGATGATGTTATGTAGGCTATACGACGCGTGCCAAAAATCATCCACTTGGCAACCACTAAGCTGCGGGATTTCACGTTTCACGGTTACCCCTGCAAAGATTGATATTATGGAAACCACAAACAGAAAATCAAAACAAACTGAATGCTCTAAAATATTAGCGTGGACCTTCTCAGATCATGAATAATAAAAAATAACGCCAGAACTTATAAATTGTACCAGCCATACAGTCCCAAGCATTGAGAATACATGTAATATGGCTGAGGTGATGTTTGCAAGTCGTAAGAGGTGATTTAATGGCGAGCGAGGTAGTGGCTCCCGAGACTGGCCTCCAGGTTGGATGTTGGTCCAGTGGTTAACAACCCATCCGTCTGAACAACAAAACAAACAAGTATGTTACAGAAACAAGGACAAGAACTCCACATCTTGGGAGACGATGGAGCATTTTCAAATGAAGAACACATGAAGCCCAGTTTTTTCCGTCACGTGCCAAGTCTCTTCGTATAGGCCGGATAGACTAATTGGGACCTAGATTAAAGAAGTAATTAAAAAAACTTGCGACACTGTGTGGGGACATAGGAAAACAACAACAACAACAACAACAACAACAACAACAACAACAACAACAACAAAGAAAGCAAATGGATCGCGCAGGAGTTGTTGGACGCGACAGAGAAACGCACGCGGAAAAATAAAAGCAGAAAGTGAACAAAAACCGAAATGAAAGGGACTAAGGAAAAATTAACACGATGCCAACAAAGAGTTAAAGAAGTCAGTAAAGAAAGACAAGACCAACTACCTGAAGGATTAACTGAACTGACAGATAAGGCAACTGCAAATGGTCATATGAAGGTTGTCCATCAAACAAATCGGATTCTGCCAGGAAAGCAGAGCAATCCACTTATACCAGTAAAGAACCAAAAAAGATGTTCATTATTTGATCAAGAGGGACAATTGAATGGATGGCGTACTTATTTCGACCAACTCATGACAATGCACAAGACATACACCAGTAAGAAGAGACCTGCCTGACCGTAGCTCAAGACCACCCACCAAGTAAGAAATAGCCAGATCACCATCATCATCATCATCATCATCATCATCATCATCATCATCATCATCATCATCATCATCATCATCATCATCAT
>JBDFRD010305152.1:0-10528 GCA_039654405.1 Bullina lineata
AGGAGGACGGGGGGGGGGGGGGTATTGACGTTATGGGGAAACAAGGGGAGGGGTGAGTAAGAACGAGAGAAATAAAGAGAGAGAAATGGAGAAAAAGAAATGGGAATAGAGAAAAACACAGAAAGGTAGAGAGAAACGGGGGGAGTGACAAAGCGGGGCACAGACAGATAGAGAGACAGAGAGAGAGAGAGAGAAAAAATAAAAGAGAAAGAGAAAGGAAGAGAGAGAGAGAGAGAAAGAGAGAGAGAGAGAGAGAGAGAGAGAAAACTAAGATAGACAGACAAAGACAGACAGAGACAGAGGCACAGAGACAGAGACAGCGAGAGAGAGACAGAGACAGCGAGACAAAGAGAGACAGAGATAGAGACAGACACACAAACAGACAGAGACAGAGATAGAGACAGACACACAAAAAGACAGAGAAAGAGATAGAGACAGACACACAAACAGACAGAGACAGAGATAGAGACATACACACAAACAGACAGAGACAGAGATAGAGACAGACACACAAACAGACAGAGACAGAGATAGAGACATACACACAAACAGACAGAGACAGAGACAGAGACAGCGAGACAGACAGACAGACAGAGATAGAGACATACACACAGGCGTACACGTATAAGTACTCACTGTGCTGTTCTTTCTCCGCTTGTTCGATTCACTGAACTTATCCCCGGCTCGACCTGGACCTGAAACACAGGGTCAAAGGTTACCATCGAAGGTTAGGGTCAGGGTCAGTGTTAGGGTCAGTGTTGGGGTCAGTGTTAGGGTCAGTCTCAGGGTCAGTGTTAGGGTCAGTGTTGGGGTCAGTGTTAGGGTCAGTGTCAGGGTCAGTATTAGGGTCAGTGTTGGGGTCAGTGTTAGGGTCAGTGTCAGGGTCAGTGTCAGGGTCAGTGTCAGGGTCAGTATAGGGTCAGTCTCAGGGTCAGTGTTAGGGTCAGTGTCAGGGTCAGTATAGGGTCAGTCTCAGGGTCAGTGTCAGGGTCAGTATAGGGTCAGTCTCAGGGTCAGTGTCAGGGTCAGTCTTAGGGTCAGTGTTAGGGTCAGTGTTAGGGTCAGGGTCAGGGTCAGTCTCAGGGTCAGTGTTAGGGTCATGCATTGGGTTCATAGGTCAGTCTCAGGGATAGTGTTAGGGTCTGGGTCAGTCTCAAGGTCAGTGTTAGGGTCAGGGTCATGCATTGGGTTAAAGATAGGGTTATTTCTTCATAGATCAGACTAAAGTAAGTTCCTTTAAGGCCCATAGAGCTTATCCCGGGCTGTTCCTTCAAGGCGTCGAAGCGTCGGTAGCGTGAAGCGGAACAGATGATTTTTACTTCATCTCCTAGACAGGACGCTAGTCTGACGTAGGTTTACTTCCCCAGCAGAATATGCCGGTACCCAGTTCGCACCTGGGTGGGGAGGGGAAAAATGGTGTAAAGTGTCTTTCCCAATGACACAACACGGTCACCTCCAGGATTTGAACCCTGGACCCTTGGATTAGGAGTCCAACGCTTTAACCATTCGCCACCGCGCCACCTATAGGTCAGACTAGTTCCAAACGTATTGACCATTGTCTTTCCTTTGGAATAAAACTAGTATGACCGAGAGAGGAACAATACCTCTGGGCAAATCGTTTCTAAGTAAGAGGCTGCCCAGGCAAAGCAGTGATACAGCTGCTCTGATCGTCTGTGAAAACGAAAAGAGCCATACATACATAGTCTGTCCCAAACGTTACCTTCTTGGGCTGTAACCACTTCCACGATCGTTTATGTCCAGGTTTGCCGTTTGCAGCTGAATCAGATCTGAGAGTGGCAAATAGAATTGTTTTTCAATCAAAAATTTGTATACGAAAATAACAATATAATGAGCGAGAAGACAAACATATGATTCCGCCTTAGCAGGTTTCTGTTTTAGATAAGTTTCCATCTAGACAGGTTTGACTGTATATCATCATTATCTCCCTTACCTTTAAACTCCTTTATAGTCCAAATAATATCACCTTACTTATCACAACTATCACCTTTCTCTCCCCATTCTAGGCCTGCTATTCCTAGCACTGTGGATTTTCTCACCTCACCGTAAAAGACTTTTACCCTTGGCAGAGCATAGGCCTTGGATAAGATATTCTAGCCTACTCTGTCTTGCTTCTCAACTGCGATATTCTATTTCCTCCGGTGTTCTGTGTTGACCACGTTTATCTCTCTACATATGACATCACCTCTCTCCACATGTCATCTTTCTCTCCACATGTTACATCATCTCTCTCCATACATCACCTTTATCTCCACATACCATCTTTCTCTCCACATGTTACATCATCTCTCTCCACACATCACCTTTATCTCCACATACCATCTTTCTCTCCAGATGTTACATCATCTCTCTCCATACATCATCTTTTCCTCCAGACATCCCCTTTCTCAAATATATTACAATCCCTCCACACATCAACTGTCTCTCCATACTCACATAATTCCCAGCTTCTTAGTCCCACATCACCCTTATCATTTTCCTTGTTACATGTATTTCGACCGCACATATTCTCAATGTAATCTTCTTTTTCTTGCATCCCCATTACATCATTGCATCCTGCATTACACCTTCTGACAGGAACCCAGACTAACATTTTCAAAGCAGCACATTATCTTACAGCCCCTCCCCCCAACAGACACGCAACCCCTTTTGAAGCTTGGAGTAATCACAAGCTGAGCTTGCAGTAAATTGAGGATCCAAACGAGTAATTTTACAGCATACAAGGATAACGCTAGAGAACGAAGAACACAACGGCAATGAGATTTAAAAGCATATATCCTCACAGTAATTGCCTGTAAATCTTAAGTTCTGACGGCTCCCCATAATTTCTTACCGCAAACCGTAAAGTTGGCATGTCTGCCCCAATATACTCACCCTCCATTTTGAGCCCATTAATGACAGAGGGGCCCTCGGTGCCGCTGTCAGTCTCCGAGTTCTGCAACACATTCCAAGGAAACACCATGAGCACAAACACATAGAGCACACATTGTTCTCTGAAGATAAGCTTTACAATAGAACCATTCTCTCAGGACATGGTGGCCCAATGTTTAAAGCTTAGAACCAGACATGTCAGCCCCATTTGAGGCTTGGAGTAATCACAAGCTGAACTCGCCGTAAAATGAGGACCCAAAAGAGTAATTTTACAGAGTACAAGGATAATGCCAGAGAACCAAGCACGAAAAATCAATGAGATTTAAAAGCATATATATATATATATATATATATATCTTGTGTCCTCATCGTAATTGCCTGTAAACCATAATTTCTTACAGCAAACCCATAAAGTTGACATGTCTGTAGAACTCCCAATCCAGGGGTCCTAGGTTTGAATTTGGAGAGTGACCATGTTTCATCTTTGGGAAAGACACTTTACACCATTTTTCCTCTCCCCACCCAGGTGCGAATTGGGTACTGGCATATTCTGCTTGGAAGAAGCGTCCTGTCTAGGAGACGATGTAAAAAATCTCTTGTTCCATTTCACACAACTGAAACCAGGATATGCTCCGGCTGTTGGAACTTACAAAGGATGGGTGAATGACACCTTAAAGTGACAGAACGGGTCACGAGCATAGTTTTTAACTCACTGACTCCCATCATTGCACATGTGCAATATTTCCCTGCAACGGCTGACGACCACTGTCGCAGCCCATGCGATCTCGACTTCCAAATTTGTTTGTGGTGATACTATCACAGCACGAGTGACGATGGGCCCGGAATACGACACAGTGGCCATTTCCGCGCCGATAGCTTCAAATTTGAACTCTTTAGTGTCAATAGCGTATTTTTGGTTCATTTTTTTCTAACTGCTATGACTGCTGGTGACCAAACAAGCCTATTATCAAAATGGCTGCGCCCAGTAAACGAAGTGATCCTCACCATCACTGCATTAAAAAAAATTGTAAAAAAAAAATAATGATTTCGAGATATTCTGTTTCCTGTTTATGAAAGCTTTGTTTATTGTTCCAATGTGTAAGAAATTTCAATATCTTACCTTAGTCATGAAAGTGGTGATGATTTAAAAAAAAAAAATACCCATGTTTTCCTGGGATTCAGGGGGTAATCGCAGGCAAAAATGCTGGGAGTGAGTGAGTTAAACATTCATGGACAAGGATATGAAGGCGGATAAAAAAAAACAAAAAAAAACCCAACTCACTTTCGATGGAATCATATCCTCCCTCCTGATCACGTTGACCAGTTCCGGATCAGTAAACTTGAAATCACCGCAGTCGTCTAAGAAATCATTGGCATCAAATTCTTCCATTAATTTTCTTTCTCTTTCTTGCTCTCTTTTTCTTCTCTCTGCTTCGACTCTCTCTGCCTCTTGTTCCTTCCTGCACATCAGAGAAAAGTGAAGAAAAGTTTATGCAATTCTATTGAAATAACTCTTTGAAATTTGAAATGCCTGAACATCTAAAATGGATACTTTACTTAGATGCCAACCCCATTTGAAGCTTGGAGTAATCACGAAGCTGAACTCGCAGTAAAATGAGGACCCAAAGAGTAATTTTACTGCGTACAAGGATAACGCCAGAGAACAAAGAACACAACGGCAATGAGGTTTAAAAGCAAATATCCTCACCGCAATTTGGCTGCAATTGCCCGTAATTTCTTACAGCGAACACGTAAACTTGGCATGTCTGTTTACTTCAACTGAAGCATGGCTCAGCTGGAAAGGATCTTCCAGAACCGATTACGTCGGGGGAGAATTATTACGAATTTATGTTCCAGAGAGGAATGAGTGGAATAAGTCAAGTTAAGTCAAGTTGACTTATGCCTCTGTATCCCCGGAGGAACATAGGGCCAAAGCAACACTTTTCCATCAGACTCGGTTTTGGGCATCTTTCTTCAGCTTTGTCCATGACATGCCAGCAAGTCAAGTTACTTCAATAAAAAGAAAAACAAAAGCCAGAGCAAGAAAAAAAAATTTGTTGAGAATGATTTGAATTTTCATTCATTCTCTCAATCGCTTGTTTCTTCTATCTCAATTGTCTCTCCTTCCCATCTCCACCTACCCTTCCCTCCCCTCTCACCTCTATGGTCCCCTCCCTTTTTCCACCCCCACCCAAGCCTCTTATTTTCTTTGTTCCGACAGCTTCCTCCTCTCCTCCTCCAATCTCCTCTCCTCTTCCCTCCCCTCTCACCTCTTTGCCCCCCCCCCCCCCCCTTTTCCCTTTTCCACCTCCTCCCCAAGCCTCTTACCTTCTTTGTTCCGCCAGCTTCCTCCTCTCCTCCTCCAGTCTCCTCTCCTCTTCCTCCCTCGCCTCCCGTTCCCTTCTCTCCTTCTCCAGCTGGGCTGCTCTCTTTTTCTCCAACTTTTCTTTCTTCTCTCTCTCCGCTCTCTCCAGTTCTTCTCGAATCACGGCCTGCTCCTGAAATTACATAACAGGGTTCAAACAAATTTGTGTGGACCAAAATTAAGGACTTTTTAAGTACCTTTTAAGGTGGCGCGGTGGCTGAATGGTTAGAGCGTTGGACTCCTAATCCAAGGGTTCAGGGCTCAAATCCGGGAGGTAATCGTGTTGTGTCCTTGGGAAAGACAATTTACACCATTTTTCCTCTCTCTACCCAGGTGCGAATTGGGTACCGGTATTTTCTGCTGGGGAAGTAAACCTACGACCGACTAGCGTCCTGTCTAGGAGATGATGCAAAGATCATCTGTTCCACTTCACGCTACCGAAACCAGGATAAGCTCCGGCTCTATGGGCCTCATAAGCCTTTACTAAGTACCATACCAGAAATTTTTAAGGACACAACCGACAACAACATCATCGACGTAGCTTGGATGTATTTTCCGGGGCCATTCTTATTTTATATTAGTGAAGTAATGCTTTATGAAATTCTTCCAAACTTGTCTACACTTTTTGCAAATACAAAAATACTAGAAACTATTTTACACTATTTATATCTTTATGCCTTCATTTAGAACTTAGTGCTTGTTGCTAAACCCCTTCACTCAAAACCAGTGGCAAAAAATATTTGGGTGTAAATTTGAAAGACCTTTTAAGGACCTTTTGTGTCACTGCTCTTGTGTTTCCTGGAACCAGTTTCTTTCCCAAGGATATAAACACACTTGCCAGCAGGATCTGAACCCTGTCCCCTCAAATGGGGAGTCCAACATGCTAACCATTCAACCACTGCACCAGTGCATTGTCACAAAGACAAAAGAAAGACTTAATGACATCAGAAAGAAAAAAAAAAGAGAAAATGCTAAAAGTGGAGGTCATATCAAGGTACAAGTAGATAGGCATCTGCTTACCTTCTCTCTCTCCTTCTCCTTACCTTCTCTCTCTCATTCTCCTTACCTTCTCTCTCTCCTCCTGCTTACCTTCTCCCTCTCTCATTCTACTTACCTTCTCTCTCTCTCATTCTCCTTACCTTCTCTCTCTCCTCCTCCTTACCTTCTCTCTCTCCTCCTCCTTACCTTCTCTCTCTCTCTTATTCTCCTTACCTTCTCTCTCTCCTCCTTACCTTCTCTCTCTCTCTTATTCTCCTTACCTTCTCTCTCTCATTCTCCTTACCTTCTCTCTCTCCTCCTCCTTACCTTCTCTCTCTCCTCCTGCTTACCTTCTCTCTCTCTTATTCTCCTTACCTTCTCTCTCTCCTTCTGCTTACCTTCTCGCTCTCTCATTCTACTTACCTTCTCTCTCTCATTCTCCTTACCTTCTCTCTCTCATTCTCCTTACCTTCTCTCTCATTCTCCTTACCCTCTCTCTCTCATTCTCCTTACCTTCTCTCTCTCATTCTCCTTACCTTCTCTCTCTCTCTCATTCTCCTTACCTTCTCACTCTCATTCTCCTTACCTTCTCTCTCTCATTCTCCTTACCTTCTCTCTCTTATTCTACTTACCTTCTCTCTCTCATTCTCCTTACCTTCTCTCTCTCTCATTTCTTTACCTTCTCTCTCTCCTCCTCTCTCCTCCTGCTTACCTTCTCTCTCTCCTCCTCCTTATCTTCTCTCTCTCATTCTCCTTACCTTCTCTCTCTCATTCTCCTTACCTTCTCTCTCTCTTATTCTCCTTACCTTCTCTCTCTCCTTCTGCTCTTGGAGAATCTGTTTCTTCGACTTCTTCTGTACCTGTTCCTCAAGTTTCACCTGCAACCAGAAGCAAAGTAAAAACATCAGCAACGTCATCAGCAACATCATCAGCAACATCATCAGCAACGTCATCAGAAAGGCAAAAGACACACAGGCAGATAGAACTCAATAACATACATTGCTTAAACATGAACTTTGTGAATTAAAAAAAACAATAACAATAACAATAACAGCAGCAACAACATTAACAACATCAACACCAATGTTAACACCATCATCAACAACAATGGGCACACATCGTCCCCTCAGTTTACAAGTGTCGTATGTCCACTTTTCACAAAATCTAACTAAGAACTCCAAGAGTCACCCACCTCATTAGGACGGGGGGAGACCTTTCCTGCAGTCTTCCGTTCCTGGCTGTCAGACTTTGTCGGCATTGAAGTTTTGGTTTCTTTATTCGACGAAGTCCAGGACGTATTTCTTGAAGTCCTAGATGAACTAGTCTCATTTTCTGAAAAGACAAGTTTGAATTTGAAATTCATGACCACATTTGTTTAACCTTTTCCGCCACTCGTGGGTCTAATTAACCCTACGTGTAGCAAAAAATTGATGACAACTTTAATCAATAAAATTAAACCATGAGACTCCTTGTATACTTCTATCATCCATTTCTACAAGTTGTGTTGTAATTCATTTTGTTGTATTTGTGACTGTTTTTTTTTTTTTAATAATTTCTTTTCCCCAAACAACCACACTTCATTCGCTCAGACACACGTGGGGCCGCTTTGAAAAGGGTGAGGGACAATGATGATGATGACAGTGACCCTTGAATACAAGTCAGGGACAATCACAAGAAAAATAACACAGAGGTTCCGGATTCACGACCCAGTGTTATATAAGGACAAAGGAAAAAACAAGAAGGGAAGAAGACTTTATTTAAAATACAAACTTTGGTCAGCTGCCAGTTTTTGTTCTCTTTTCCGATCTCGGCTTTTCCGTTTTGCTGATTTGCCAGTCTCCTGAAAATACTGGCCGTGCTGTGTGTTGGTTTTGGTGAAGTTGGTCGAGTTGCGATAGTGCTGGCTGGTGCCGGACTCTTTGTGAGCCGAGTACGCGGAATGCATGCTGAAGTAGTCATCATCACTGTCAGAGTCCTCGTAGTAGTCGTGATAGCCTGATGGAAGCAATGTTTGGGACGAACGCAATGATCAGTGTGTACTCTATCGATGCATTTAATGTAAATCATTTTGTGATTGACTTATTCATTTAAGAAGATCTTATATAAGCTACGAGTAGGACCCTAACCCTAACCCTAACTTTGCCGGGTTTCTTTGTTTGTGTTATAAGGTAAAGTGGGTTTTTTTTTTACAATATATAGGCTACCAGTAACCTATATAAGGTTTAAGTATGGGGGGTTACATTTTATTAGGATTACAATATATAGGCTACCAATCACTTCCATTCAATTATATTATTATCAATGCATTCAGTAATAAAATATTATATTGTTATCAATGATATCAATGGATTCACTTTTAAATACAAGCATGGGGTACCCGCTGCATGAACGAGGGTGTTGCTAAAGACGTAAGATAAAAACAACATAAAATTTTATAGGGACGTGGTTTTACTTCTCTGGCAGAAATATGCTAGTACCAATTTTGCACCTGGCTGGGGAGAGGAGAAATGGTGTAAACTCTCTTTCCCAAGGACACAGCACAGTCAGAGTGGATCCTGGACCCTTGGATTGTGAGTCCAACGCTCTAACCATTTGGCCACCGCACCACACAAAGCTCTCAGACTAAAACTAAAGCCCCCGTACTAAGCAGCGTGGTGCAGTGGCCGAATGGTTAGATGGTTGGACGCCTAATCCAAGGGTCCGGGGTTCGAATCCGGGAGGTGACTGTGTCCTGTCTAGGAAATGATGTAAAAATCCTCTGTTCCGCTTCACGCTACCGAAACCGGGATAAGCTCCGGCTCTATGAGGAACTTTACTTACATACCAAGCAGCAGAAGAAGGCCACACAACTTACTGTGAAAAAACTGTCGTTGTCGTGGGGGTGACTGTGACTGGTAATGCTGATGGAACCTGGGAGGAGATGGTGCTCCAAATCTTGTTTCAAACATCCACGGAAACATGTACTTCATGACGAGAAGCTGAGGACAAGGGCAAACCATTGAGTGATGGCGTGTATATGGTTGAAAAGAAAATTCACGCCTTTTTCACGGCAACGATTTCAACATAGTTAGAATTGAAATTGTGTGAAATAGAAGAGCACAGGATGCAGAATTGCAGTCAGAATCTCTTCTGAACCATGCACGCATGTACTATCATGATTGTATATACAATCACTGTCACACACACACAATCAACGAGGCAATTTAATTTATTCCGGTATGATTGAGATCTAGGAAGCAATAAAAAGTCATTAAAATTAAAACATAAAAAACATGCAGACATTTTCCACAACAATAAAATGTACGTCATATTTAATGGCCTAGCAAGCTGAAGCTTTCCGTGACAATGTGCGATGGCTCAATGAACTAAAAGTAAGTAAAGTAGAATCCCCTCAAGGCCTACGAGGCCCATAGAGCCAGAGCTT
This sequence comes from Bullina lineata, assembly GCA_039654405.1. Classification (NCBI taxonomy): domain Eukaryota; kingdom Metazoa; phylum Mollusca; class Gastropoda; family Bullinidae; genus Bullina; species Bullina lineata. The sequence goes on from JBDFRD010305152.1 coordinate 9,657, forward strand.
ATTCCGATCTCGCTAGCGTGAAGTAAAACAGATGATTTTTATTCCTCTTCTAGACAGGACATAGTCTGTCACAGGTTTACTTGTTCAGCAGAATTTGTATTCTGGTGGGGAGAGGAAAATGGTGTAAAGTGTATTTCCCAAGACTGAACATAATCACCAGGAGTCGAACCAAGAACCCTTGGATTGGGAGTCCAATGCTCTAATCCTTTCACCACCAAGCCCAATAAGTTAAGGCTTTCTGCCCAGCAAGCATTCTATAACAATGTTTGATATCCAAGCATGCTGAAATTTGTCACTACATCTTGTCCAACTGTTATACAGTGGTCTCCCCTAAGAACCCACCCCTTGCTAGACTGACAGTTAACCCTTTCACTGCCAGCTACAGTGGTCTCCCCTAAGAACCCACCCCTTGCTAGACTGACAGTTAACTCTTTCACTGCCAGCTACAGTGGTCCCCCCTAAGAACCCACCCCTCGCTAGACTGACAGTTAACCCTTTCACTGACAGCTACAGTGGTCTCCCCTAAGAACCCATCCCTCGCTAGACTGACAGTTAACCCTTTCACTGACAGCTACAGTGGTCTCCCCTAAGAACCGTTCCTCACTAGACCAACAGTAACCCTTTCACTGACAGCTATTTGTAGCTGACTCCTGTCAAAAAATCGTCGTTGTTTTTTTTAACCCTAGTACTGCCCAACTATGAAAATGCGTCGATATTAAAAAAAAAGGCAAAATATATGAAAAAGAAATTAAAGTATTCTCCAATTTTCTTTGTATGTATCCCAGAAGGGGAATAAAAAAAAACTATCATTTGGTGCAATTGTCCCACCCCCACGTGTATATGTTTGAAAAATCTTCCCTGGCACTCTGGCA
>JBDFRD010305263.1:0-10526 GCA_039654405.1 Bullina lineata
GTTAACAGATGTGACGACGACTTTCAGACTTGGATTGACACAAATGATATAGAAGTGTAGTCCAAACGATACTACTATTTCACTTAAGCCAACAGGATAGTTAATTGAGTTTGCTTTCATAAATAAATGTCCAGCAAAAAACAACAACAAAGAACAAACAAACCACCCAAACTAAAACGGGAAAGGTGAAAAGTCAAAAGAAGTTTCAAAAGTAAACAAGAAACAATCACGAGCAAATCAAAAATGCATATCATTTATTTCTTCAAACACTACACGGGTTCGCACCACTTTTCCAGCATGCACTCTGTAACCAATATCAAGTACAGCAAAAGCAACAGCCAGCAGACATTTTATGTACAACACAAGGTTCATCAATGCCAATAAGCAGATGCTATACATTATATGTACAATTTCAATGATCAAAATTGCATGAAAGGAGACAGGGTTAAGTCAATACTCAGTGACATGACTTGGAACTTTGCCTTCGTCGTCTAAATTAAAGGATGCGTACAACGATGACATGATGATGATGATGATAAATGTGGGACTTCAAGATGAGTAGTAAACCAGATATGCATTTGAAAGATGTCAATTTCTCGTTGTTTTTTTATGGTCGTTTCTGGGGCAGACACAAATAAAATGATGATAATAACAATGATCCAACAGTGCACCGCACACATAATAAAATGTTGATGAAGTCCAGCGTTGCTGATTTGACACAGACACATGGCTCAGCTGTTTCAGTGATCTTTGGAATGAGGGTGTGCTAACCCGCCAGGTGTTCTGACACTCTCTAAAACGTCTTGACGACACAATGTCCCTTACATTCTGAACAGCAATTCAACTGATCCAGGCGTTCAGCACTTTGCACCAGCGACATATTCAAGATATCTGCAATGAGCTGGACAACATCACCACAAATGAAAAACAGCCGATTCTGACCTTCCTGTTTTCGTGTGAATTAATAGCATAAAAAAAAAGAATACATAATCTTTTTTGGGGAGGGCAAAATTATTATTCTTTTCTATTCTGCCGTGAGAAAACGGTCCCATTTTTCTTCAAGCTCAATTTGTCTTTATTTTTTTGCACAGATAACCTGACAAGCTTTGAGATAAAGACACAGGGGAAATGAGAAATCAATGCAACCCCCCCCCCAACTTTAAGTTACAGGGATTCTGTGATAGGTAAATAGAAATACATGTAGTCTTGTTATATGAAGTAAACAGTATCTAGACCGAGTAGAAGAGATGTCTAAGTCCAACGGCAAAACAACGATTGAAACAGGCTTTAATATTCTTGAAAGCAAAAGTGCAAATATCTATTATGCTAGCCCAATAGTACATGTAGATCTATAATAATCACTTTTAAACATTCTTTTCAATAAAAAAAAAATGTCAAAGGTTCACTACCACCACCTTATGACAAAAAGCAAACAAAACAGCAACAACAGCAAACTATAGAACCCAATTATAACATCTCCCTACACAGCCCAGTCCTTTTGAAAAATAGAGAGCCATCATCAAACAAGACATGTACAATTCTATATGCTTACATGAGTTTTCTAAGCACTCACACACATCAAGCACCTGTGCTTTCCAAAGGAATGAGAAAGAATGCCACACAGATGCTGGGTGAACGCACTTTCTTTTGTGCTTTCTCACTTACATAAATAAATCACACAAATAAATCTAAATGGTATTTAAATGATACGGTACTTGTTCACACTCGTACAAATGACTTGCAAAGACTTTGAAATCTGACACTCGTACAAAGCATACATATTTCAACAAGTAAACATAGCATTTTCTGCAACCATTTCAACATTCATTAAACACAATTGTGACAGACTTTTGAGTCAACTACTGCTTAAGTATCAACACAATATGGTTGCATAGCTCAAATCCTACCACTTCCATCCATGTTCAATTCCACTCACTCCCATATCTCTCTTAGTATTAATATAAGGTACTTTTCTTCTGGAACACACAGAATGAACAATTACAACACATAAAAATCACATAGGGAATTCCAAAGGATTTGTGGATTATGGCATTTGTGGTAACATCTTTCTGAGAAAATATGTACATTAAACAAAAATAAAGTTTTCAACATAGTGTAACATGAAGACTGTCAGTTGGGTAGAAAGTATTTTTGTTTTTTTCTCCCGGAAACTGATGTTTTTTATGGCCTTTTTTTTCAAGGGGTTTGATTACTGTCAGTGACTGAGTAGCAATCTTATACAGCTTATTATTTTATTGTGATCAAATTCTCACCATGTTTAACCCTAGTACTGCCCAACTACACAAATGTGTCGAAATAAAAAAAGGCAAAATATATGAAAAAACATTGAATTCTCAAATTTTCTTGGTATGTTCCCAAAAGGGAAATAAAAAAAACTATCATTTGGTGCAATTGTCCCACCCCTATGTGTATACGTTTGAAAAATCTTCCCTGGCACATTGCATTGGGCTGTACTAAGGTTAACATGTAGAATCACCTGGCCTGTGGTGCTTACATTGTGAATGACCTTTCAAAATATATTCAAGACTTCCTGTTTCAAAAGAAAAAAACAACAAGTGCTCTGCAAATTCATTACGGAAAGACAGAAAACTTCAGTGGACGCAGGTCAGTTCTTACAAAACAAACATGTATATTATACAAATACCACATGGACTGAATAAAATGTCAAACCATTCTTAATAACAGAACCAAATCCTACTAAATAGTAAGTAAGACAGACATTAACAGTTTTGTGAGGAGAATTAACTTTATGAAACCCACATTTCAACTCCCTCTTTCAAATTGTAAGTAGTGATTGCCCTTCACTGCTCAAACTAACTGAAAAAATGCAAGTCAGTCTCAATAAATACGACAAAATCAATAATACATAATATCTTTTGAATGTTTACAAGAAGAGAATAAATATGATTATACTTCTCAGGTGTCTCAAGTGCAAGCAAGCACTATCTTAACAGCTGGTAAGATGTCCCCCACAGAACATGAGACAATTACTGTAGAACTCAAGACTGGCAGCCATCCTTGGTATAGGGAAGAAAAGACATTGGAGGAAACAAAAAGAAGCAGATACCTTCCCTGCACTGAGTACTTCTCCCTTATTTGAACCTTTTCTACGGCAAAGACTGTCACACAAGAGGAGATCTGCTCAGCCACAGTTGTTATTGCAAAGCTAACATCTTTTCAGGCGCAGTCTATCGTCAACTTTGACGGTCGGAAACCTACTACTACTGCTTATCATATTACAATTTGGGGGGAGAGGTAAATTTAAAGACGTTGGAGCCAGAAAAAGTAACCATAGCAAAATCTAAGGACGACAGAATGATATAACACTTCTACAACATATATATACATACAAAACCTTTTTAATTTGCTCGAGCTGTTGTGATGATAACTTACAACAAAAATGAATTTATGAATGCAAGGTTCAAATGTCGAATTACTTATGGTACATGAGCTGAGCTGAACAGAAATAGATAATACGCAATCAGTGTATTTTAATATGTTTGAAATCATTATGAAACAACTGACCTTCATGATTACTAAAATATCATTGGTCACTTGAAACAACATGAATCCGTTGTGGAAATGTCTAGACGACCTGAAGCACAATACTTTATTTTGGATTCAAAAGTAGCACAAAAATTATTTTAAAAAAACAACTAAAAAACTAAAACAAAAACTATCATTCATTTGAAATGAAAATTTCACGAGAAAAGAAAACGTAGTCCTCAAGAATTATGTGATGACACTGTTACATGATGAGTGGAAAAGGCTTAACCTGGACGCAGCTGAGCCAACCCCACAACTTGGAAGTTTGAGAACTTTTGTTGGAGGCCTGTGTCCACAGTGGGTTGAAAGTATAGAAAAGTTGAAATGAAACATTCAACATTTTTTTCCCCAACTGAAATGAGAAAACTAAGTTTGCAGGAAAAATGGAAACAGTGTCAGGTATCGGTGACTTAAAATAACACTACAAAATAAACTCAAGACACAAGACTATTACAGTTCATTGCAAAAATATTTGAAACTCCTGTCACATTTTGTATTTTCAGCTTAATCTAAATTTGAAATTGTGCTATTTAAACGATCCATAAATGTTACATATTTGGGTTTTTTCTGACATGTTTCACAAAATTGTACCGGTATGTCTAACCTTTGAAACAAAATAAATAAACAACAAGCATCACATCTTCAAATCATAAGCTTTGCCATGACAACAAATAAAAGGATAAAATTCAAATTTAAAGCAGAGACCATGACTAGAAAGCCTGTGACTGCAAAGAAAATGAGATTCAGAAAAACAAAGAACTCAGAACCAGCACCAGCTGTCATGGGTTGTCAAGTCAGAAACATCAAAACCTGTATATGTATACAAATTCACTGCCATTACTTTGTCTCTGTCTGATTTCAAAACACTCTTTGGACTGGTCAGAGACAAATACCTTGCTGCCAGTGAACACTTCTCAAAAAAAAAAAAGAAAAAAAAAAGAAGCAGTTATTAAAGAACATACTACTGAAAACTTATCTTTTTTGACTGTATTATTATGAGGCAAATGTTTAGAGAATCCTGCTGGCCTTATTTATATTATGTACATCTTAATCCGTATTAGTCATTACTGTATAAATGTTTAATCTGGTTTTTCCTACTTGTTCACATCATATAATATACTTTTATATGTACACATGTCAATGTATAATATGGTCTGTGACGTATTTCTAAAGCAAGAAGACCCTATGACAAAAATTGTTATATAAAGCTACATATTTTTGCTACTATTTGTACATAAATAAAAATTAATTTGTTGGATTTTCAAAAGGTGAAAACATTTCACTTCTGTGCCGAGAACCACTTGAAATGAATCAGAGTATTCTATACAATAGGGACATTTTTCAGAAACGTACATAATATCAACTTAACTGGGATTACATGTCAACTACCGCAGTCCTTAAGTTCTTCAAGACTGATAGCCTACACAAAGAATTGAAAGTGTCCAAAATAAAGTCTAGCACGGTTAACTCGAATTCTTTGGGATGGCTTCATTTTGTTCGAGTTTGCTGAATTTTGAGTAAAACGTGTTGCATTAAGATTCAAGGGAAATAATAGCAGACTACATGATAAGGAGCTCGGATGAGGAACACACAGGCATGCAGCGTGATGCGCAATTTAGACCTAGGCCCAGGCCAGATTCTAGATGCTTTGCATCACAAGGACCCAGCACCCACACATTCCATCCATCCCGTCCCACTCGCTTACTGACCAACCCAGAGTTTCAGGTTTTGGCAGCACAGCACAGCGCAGTGCAGTGCTGTCTTCTCAAGGCTAGCCTAGTCACTTGTCAGCACATCAGGGAAACTAGATCCAAGTGATGATTCTTGGGTTATTTTACACCGACGGAGAGAAAATTAGTTCAACTTATCCGTTTCTTTGTTTGAGTTTAGCTTGATACGAATACAAAGAAAACAGAGAAATAAATTCGGGGCCAAAGGCTTTGTTCGAGATGACCGCGATTTCAACTTAAGTGTGTTCGAGATAATCATGCTCGACTGTATCACTATTCTGCATACTACCATAACTACATTTTTTGTGTTTTTACAATAGCACAACCCTGTCTGAATGATATGTTTGTTCTTTGCCATTTGTGTTCTGCAACATACACATACTACAGTAGACAACGGTTAATGAAAACAGCCGATTCAAAACTATCTCTGAAACAAAAAAAAATTAAGCATCCCCCTTCTTTATTTTTCGTTAAAAAATGAAATGACACTATCCCTAACACGAAAGTCTTAAAAATATTGTGACCAAAATGCCACGTCAAATTCTGTAGGCCCGCCGCACTATTTTCCTCTCAAACAGAACTTCTTTGATGTGTCTGGTTGATTTATAGATAAAAAATAGAGCGGCTATAAGCACTGCACTGCAGTATGCCACACCTTCTCACTGTGACTGCTTCTTCCTCCACCTCCTTTTTTTAATGTCCAAGACTAGGCCCAATATGATTATTCCCATGGGCCTAGATGAAAGTGTGAGCAGCATCACATGAGTGTGCTCAAAAGAGAGAGAGAGAAATAATCAACGCCAGTCACCACAGATTGTACCATCATGCACTTGCTTATGTGAGCGGTACTTGGCTTTCCCATTCACCCACAAGCCGATACAAGCCTAGATCCTGTCTCTTTAGTCTTTGTTGCATACATGCTTACTTCACTCGTATTTGGTGTTAGATACCTTATTTAAAGAAAGTAACATCAAAATCTCAAAGATAAGAGTTATGATGAAATTTTTAAAGGAGGTAACTCAAGATGGAATGCCACATACATGGCGTCCTTAAGCCACAAAAATCAAGGGTTAGTCTGTCTAGAGAAGATAACAGGTAAAAACAAATGTATTTTAGCCCTCCTTTGGCTGAAACAAACTCGCGCTAATTCAAAAACAAACTCGTGGTCCCACAGATTTTGTTTTAGCCGTCGTCTACTATATATCAAGCCATTTCACTTTATACATAAGCTTAATGATGCAATCAACATAAAACAAAATGGATTAAAATCAAACTGGTGATTTAAAATAGGATTGGCCCTTATCATTATCCGTCTGAAGACACGAGTGGTGAAAATAGATGAATGACATGAAGGAAAAGAATACGCATGGTGGTATAAGTGGAACATAAATTCAACATAAATATGGCATAGGTGGAGTCAGAACAACAGGAACAGCAATGAAATAACAAACATGAGAAAGCACAGCAAAATGAAATATGAAATGGTTAAAGACATAGAAAAAAAAATAAATAAAAAATGCCCCCTTCAATCTGCAACAATATAATTTCTAGAAAGAATTATCTAAGCCTAGACTCTCTAGAACATAAGAAGCATCTGAAAGTACTTGTCAATACTGTATGTCCCAAATGGATTATTTATATCAGTTTTGATATGAGTGAACTTTGATAAATCACAGTACAAAAGATATTTTTTAACAAATTGTCGTTAATACTTTTCTGAAATAATTCCTCGTCAATAATGTTTCATAACAACAGTTATGATGAGTGTTCTATTTAGATTATTCTCATAAAAATTCTCCGAAGATTGCTTAAAAATTCAAGTCCAAACAAGCAGAAATTAATTCATGAAACTTTAGAAATTCACCAAAAAAAAAAAAGAAAGAAAGAAAAAAAAAAAAAAAGCAATCATTGTCAAAATTGCATTACGTGGCATGTCATTTAAATATACTGTAAGTTTTCTCAATGGCACTTTATAGTGCATGTTTGATTATTACCAACAAAAGATCTGGGTAGAAATATGCAATCACTGACCAATAAAACAAAGTGAAGCACATACGCTACTTGACACCTCAAGGACTGAGTAATTTATAGAATTCAGAGAAAATTTTAATTATCCACTTTAAAATAAAACTGGAAAGAATTTCATAAATGTGAGTGATAGCTGTATTGCTGGGACATACTGATAACAATGATATGTTTCTGAATAACACCAGAGCTTAATGGCAAATTACTTATTGATGACAGAATGTCCACAAATACATCTACAGGAAGCAAAAACCCTCACCCATCGTACATTAACAAAAAAAAAAAAATGATCCAACACAAAATGAAACAAAACAGCATGAACAATTTATCAACTTAGATGAGGAGAAAACAAAACCCCTATGAACTCAGCTCTCAGAATTGCATAATGCTTCCATATGAACAGCGCTCTCTTTCTATTCTTTGTTTGTAAACCTTGTTCTTAAATAACACAAACATCCCCAGATTAGTCTATCTAAACTTCCCATTTCCTCATACGATGTCATGAGGTGGTTGATTTGTCCGTGTCAACAAGATGGGGGATGTTCGTTTCTGTCAAAGGAAAGCTGCAGCTGCTTCTGCGTATTCTGTTCCCAGTAGCCCTCGGCACAGGAGCGTGAACTCCTTTACCACATCACGGGTTCGTCGCTTGTTCACCCGGTCTCTGGAAGGCAAGCAACGAAAAATACATGGAAAATACAATTGTGGTGCCTTATATTTTTGTTTTATGAAAATACCTCGAAACATTTGAGGTAATGTACACAGCTCACTGTGTTAGTTAAATTCAGTCAGAGGCAAGACCATAGCAAAATCTAGTTTAATATAGTTTACAGAAAGTCTCGGCAAACATTACACTTCTTTTGCGTAAACCGAGTAAGTCAGAAATACTGCATTCAATGAATACCACCTTTATAATCACTCTATAAAATTTAAAACAAATACGCAATTCATAACATGTGACACTTTTTAGTTCGCAACTCCAAAAAAGAAAAAAGGAATGATCAAATTTACCGTAATAAATTTTTCACAAAGTTCTCTTTGTCCTGCCGTGAGGCACGTGGTGATGGATATCCCTCATTGTCTACCAAAACTTTGAGCCAGAGGACCAGCTGAACAGAAAAGTTTTTGTTCAAGCTCATGATCACATCAGCAATGAAGTCAATAATACCTCGCTGGGATTCCCCACCAATCGCCTGAAAATGGTAATTTAAACATTACATTTTTTCATAGTGGAGATAAATTTTATGAAACTGTGCATTGAAATTGTCTATAAATATCACTTTTTTTTTTTAAAGTAAATTTTCCCTTTAGTGACTAGTTGACTTGACTACAGTCATTTTAGACGTTAAAAGTTTTGTCAACAAAAATTATCAAAGCTTAGCCTGGCTTCGATAGAGCAAAAAGGAACAGATGACACTCAATTATTTCCTGGACAGGACAGTAATCTGACGTAGACTTATTCCGCAGCAAAGTATGCTTCGTGTCTGGGTCAGAAAAGGTCTTCCCGAGAGGAAAATGTCAAACCTGGTAACATTAGGATTAAAACAGTAGAAAGTCTAGAAAACCTAATTTTTTTAGCCATAATGCCCTCAGATTGGAGCAAAAGATTTACAGTTATAAGGCTCTCCATCAATAACTCATTGGTATTCAATTTTAAATTGATTCAGAGAAAAAAACTTACCCTTAAAAGTCTGTCCACAAGAATATGACCATTGCTGATTACAATGTTTTTCACCGCCTCATTTTCTACTCCTGCATTTAAGAATTCGATCTGCAGAAACAATATTAAAAGGAACTTACATATAAACCACATGTTCTTGAATGAAACAGTAACAAAAGAATACAACAAAACTATACATGAAAAAGAAACGGTCAAAGGCGATCTAAAAATCAAGTGAATAAGATAAAGCTTCTGTTTATCACTGTTAATGTCCTTTCCTTTTTTTCAAAAACAATTAATCCTGAAAGCAAGAGATCTGAAACAAATCATCATTAAAAAAATAAATACTCTTAGGTAGCAGTGCAACCTGAGTGAAAAAATTGTAAAAGTCTGCTAGACCTTATCCAGAAAAAGTCATAGCATAGCAATTTTTATTATATTGGGGGGGAGGAAAGAGAAGAAGGTATACTACACAACAGAACATACCACAAAGTTACAAGAAGCCTTCACAGTTGCATTCTCTGGAAGAGCCATACTCAGGACAGCTGGAACAGACAGAGGCGAGGTCAACTTCAAAAAAAGAAATCATTAGACCAAAACCATGAACATATATACTTTGTCATACATTATCAGCAGGCTTTTAAACCAATGATATCTATTCTACAAATAAATTCTTTACCATGTCCGGTTTTAATTACATCAGCACGATGTGTATAGGAACTATTTGAAATTAAATCTATTGGTTTCATTTGTGTGACTTGATAGAGTTTTCATAGTCAATAAATAATCTTTCAATAGACTCTCCACTTTTTTTCCCTCTAAATTATAGGATCATTTCCTTCTCCAAAAACTTATAATTCTTTATGTAAATTGTGATGTAGGTTTTCTTTTCTAATTCACAAAAACTAAACATATAACTGTCTAGAAATACTTGAAAGTTTACTCATACAGACAACAAAAATTCTAAGCTTATATAGTTATATAGAAGACTATCTGGCAGCTCTACGCATAAGCAAGCACATTTCATATTTATAAAATTCATTAAATCATTATTTACAGATTTAATTTCAGAAATGTTAACTTCTGAATTTCGTGCTGACATTTTTAAAATGAAAATCAAGTAAAAAAACCCCATCATAATTCCTCCCCCTCTGTCTACAACTTACCTGCATGGAATACTGCTGTCAAATCAATTTCACACTGAAAGATTATTTTTTTCCATTTTTTCATTCCCTGAAATATAAATATTGAGAAAAATGAATGCACATTGACCATCTAAATATTTATATGTCATGTTTGCACAATTAACAACTGAATTTGCTGAGAACAGAAAATCAATTCCTAGACCAGTAAAATCAAATCGCAGTGTGAAATCTGAACTAAAGGCTTTAGAAATAAAACAATTAAAATTAGAATGCATTAAAGAAAGTGAAGCCCATTACATTATAGTCTCCTGAAATATATTAAAGTAACATATGACCCATTCTCAAAAGGTGAACCTCATTTTGTTGCAAGACTAATACTTTTTCAAGTTCAAAATAAAGTAA
>JBDFRD010305373.1:0-10526 GCA_039654405.1 Bullina lineata
GTAAAACAAAAGGAAAGTTCCTTCAAGGCCAGTGAGGCCCATAGAGCCAGAGCTTATCCCGGTTTTGGTAGTGTGAAGCAGAACAGATGATTTTTATTTCATCTCCTAGACAGGATGCTAGTCTGTCATAGGTTTACTTCCCCAGCAGAATATGCCAATACCCAATTCGCACCTTGGTGGGGAGAGGAAAAATGGTGTAAAGTTCTTTCACAAGGACACAACACGATCACCTCTCAGATTGGAATCCTGGACCCTTGGATTAGAAGTCCAACACTCGTTACCATTTGGCCACCGTGCCACCCATAGTTTATGTATGTAAACATGCAAATATGAACTGTGTATCGTCCAATGCCATTGTGTCCCTCCACAGCCACCCAGGCCACCCCCTCCCTCTGGGAAAACCAAGTCATTGCACAGGCAGGAGTCTCATGGCCGGTCAGTGAACATTTCTCTTCTTCCTTCCTGCGAAAGTCCCTTTTCTCTACTTCTTCTTTAATGCAAATATTCATACCTATTCTGCTTTTGTTTTTGTTTTTCCTTCTTCTCCTTCTGGTCCTCGTCCCCCCGCCCCCTTTTTTTTTCTTCTTCATCTTCTTCGACAACCAACACCTCACTATCACCTCTCTGTCCACAATTCAGTGCTCTTTTTTATTGCTACTACAGTTCTTCTTAAAGCCAGTAACCTAGTTCCTCAATGCACTCGTGACAAGTAAAAAACGGAAAATACCTTCATGGCTAGAATGGCCCAAAAAGCAAGACTTTCAATGTCAGTTTCAACAGCGTGATGTGAGGCATATAATAAGATTACTTCATAGGCAGGAAGCCAGTCTGTCACAAGTTTACTTCACCAGCAGAAATTCCTGGTACTCACTTCCCAACTCAATGGGGAGGCAAAAAATAACGTGTGAAGTTTGTTTTCTAAAGTCAACGCTGCCACTGGCTCAGCCAGAATATTTAAAACCATAACTAAGCTGGTTTTAGTTTCATGGCATAATCATTTGGCCCTGATGTTTGAAAGTAAAGTTCTTTCAAGGCCTAAAATGCCCCAAAAAACAAGCCGAAAGTTGTCTCAGCTTCAATAATGAGAAGAACAGACAATACAAGATCATCTTCTCCTAGACGAGACGCCAAGCTATTGTCCTTACAAGTAGTGTCTTTATTTCCATTTGAACATGTTTGCTGTTCTCACAGTCACTCCCTGACCTCGGAAGACAGCCATGATGACAGCAAGCTTCGTCTGAGTTACCACACAGTGGACGTCAGTCTCATGGGGGACAAGGACATCCAGGCGGCCATGATGAGGTCAGCCAGTGCAGAGGTCCTGCCCAAACATTCCGAGGTGAATTTGGCATTTATATGTGTGTGAGTCTGTTGTAGGGCTTTTCTACTTTGCTTACTGCAGTGGCACCTCCCTGTCAGGGATATTAAGAATTATGAAAGAAAGGGCGACCCGTTGAAATAACATTTTGTTCTTTTGTCACTGTGATGCAGCCAACTGCGTTCTGGTCCATTGTTGTAGTAATTCATCCAATAAGAATATTCTGTTGCATTGTTGTCGTAATGCAGCCAACAAGAATGTTCTGTTCCATTGTTGTCATAACACAGCCAACTGAAATGTTCTGTTCCATTGTTGTCATAACACAGCCAACTGAAATGTTTTGTTCCATTGTTGTCATAACACAGCCAACTGAAATGTTCTGTTCCATTGTTGTCGTATCACAGCCAACTGAAATGTTCTGTTCCATTGTCGTAGTAACACAGCCAATAGGAATGTTCTGTTGCATTGTTGTCGTAATGCAGCAAACTAGAATGTTCTGTTCCATTGTTTCTTTCTTTATCTCTGACAGGAATCCACCCCAAGTTCAACGCCATCCAGTAGTTCAATAGGGGAAGGAGACAGTGCTAACATTCCGTTTGACAGTTTGCACAGCTCTGATGAAGGTAACTCCCTATTCTGACATCTAAGTCTTGCGTGATAGTTTGCACAGCTGAAGCTGTCGTGTGATTGTTTGTGTAGTTCGGGAAGTATTTGCAGCTCAAATCATGAGAAATTATCCTAAATTTTTCTGATGATGCTAAAGAGGGTACAGTCAGACTTTACTGTCTCTCTTCAAACCCATAGGTTGGTGGGCACTTATGGTAGGGTTTTCTTGTTACCGTAGCTTTTGTGATAAATCTATCTCTCTTGTTAGTTTATGTGGCATTAACAATCTTTTTCCAGGGTTAGTTGTACTTGTTGACACCGATTGTGTGTGTTGGGAGTGTGATATGAATTTTTTTTCCCTTAATGTCTAACGATGACACCATTTTAAATTGTACTTTTTTTATATGGTATGTGTTCTACATGGGGTTTTTTCGCATGTATATCGGGGTAATTAGTTGGGCTTTTTTTTTTGTTTTTTTGGGGGTTCCAAATCGTGCCTAAAACAATAAATGAGATATATGAAGAAAGTCTCTGGTATTGTTAATGTCAAGTGTTGCACTGCAATAAATGTTTGGCAATAATTACTGTCATAGTACTGTGTTATAGAGCATAAAAAAAGATTATTTTAATGACACCATCACCAGTGCTGTGGCATTGATAATCAAATTAATGATTAGGCTGACTAACCAACATACAGGGTCAAATCATGGCTGAATGTGGTGTCCTTGGGAAAATTATGTTATGCAATTTTTTTTCTCCCCACTTTCACATGCATATTGGAAAGCATCAAATTCTGCTGTAGATATAAACCTGTGACTGACTAGCTTCCTGTCTAGGAGTTGGTAATGATAGAATCATCTTTTCTGCTTATACTATTGAAACTGGTATAAGTTTTGGCTCTTTAGGGTGAAAAGGAACTTTAACTGTTACCATTCCTACTACCTTAATTCTATTGCTGCTGCTGCTACTACTCATGTTGATGCTGTTGTTTCTACTACTACTACTACTACTACTACTACTACTACTACTACTACTACTACTGCTGCTGCTGCTGCCACTGCCACTACCACTGCAACTACCACTACCACTTCTACTTCTACTTCTACTACCACTACTACAACTACTCCTGTTATTCTGTTCTCAGGACTCAACCTAGTGGATGAAATGGATGCTTCAAGCAGTTCTCCACGTGCAAGCCCTCCCCCATCCACAGGTCTGTGCACACTTTTAGCACTAGAGCCCCCCCCCCTTTTTTCATAGGCACTGTACATTCACTTTCTGTTAGGCCAGAATTATATTGAATCTGTCTTACAGCATGAAGTTTACTGTTGGTGACAATGTAAAAGGCAATTCGACATGCCTGCTTTTGGTTTTTAAAGAGAAGTTGACAGAAGAAGCTATTACACTGTTGCTTCACCTTTTCTAAATTAATGCTGTAAAACATATTGATATATTATGTGCATGCTTTCTTTTTTTGTTGTCTTTCTACGGAAATTATTTTTTCTCTTGTTTTTGTCAACAAGGTTAAAATAATTAATGTTACATCCCATGTTCCATGCTGTCATATTGGTACATAAGCTTCCTGAAATAGTTGCTGATATTGAAACTTGCCGATGCTTTAAACACGAAGAATGGTGAAGTTTTAATTTTTTTAAGCTTTCAAAAATTTTATTTTCATTTTTAGAATAACTTGGAACCTAAATATTTTTTTATTTTGTAGAGAAGAACTGAAGAAATCCATGTCACAAGCTGATGTGGAGATGGTAGCTACCTTTATTTTTATTGCATTGTGCATGATTAGTTCATGGTTAGTTGGTGAATGATAAGGGTTGGCGCTGCTGATGTTTTGACCTTTTATGGTTGTAATGAGTGCTTGTTATGTCTGTAGTTTTGTCATTTCTGAATCATGTTAGATGAACCAATATCCAGGAAAAGTTGCCAGGAGTTGATATTTAACGTAGCACGTCCAGGAGGTCGCCGGATTCATGTCTATGAAGAGTAGGAAAAAAGTAAAAAAAACATTGAAGCAGCATCTGTGTAACCCTTTCTGTCTTTGTTAAATTTTCAGGAGACAAGCTGATTCTCTCAAGGTCTCGACCTGCGACCTCTGGCCTCCCAGCACCTGTGGCGCCGCCACGGGTTAGAAGAAGCCCAAAAGGGAGTCCTCAGACAAATAGAGCAACCTTAGCTGGCACTGCAAACACTGTGGTCATTGAAAGACCACCGCGACCAGCACCCCGAAAACTTAGTCTTCAGGATAGCAAAGCTGAGGAAATGACGATGACCAATCAAGATGCCCCGCTCATCAAGCTGGAGTCCAGTGAGTCGGGGACGCCTGATTCTGATATTTTTGATCCTCTAGGCACTCCAAAGAAAGCTGAGGCATCCTCTGCTGCTCCCCATACCACAGCCGAGCCACCGAGTGATTTTGACCTGTTTGACGACAGCGAGGTGGAGACTAGGAAGATTGATCGGAACAGGGATTCACGGAGTTCGCTGACGCGGTCAAAAGCCTTCAGGCGAGAAGGTCCTGGTGTTCCTCTTCGGACAAGTAACCGGGAAGACTCGCCTGATGTCGACGACGATGGATTAAGGACACAGAATGATCAAGACAAAAGCACAGCCATATTTGATCCCTTGTCCAATCTGGCTGACTTGACATTTTCACCCGGCGTCCCAACCTTTTCCAAAAGGTCCATGTCTATAGACAGGCCTCCTATGTATGCTCCAGTTCGCTCTCTGAGCAAGACACCCCGCAGGGACAGCTCAGACCTCCTCATGCACGAGTGGTCGCTGGCCTCATTGGCAAAAGGTCCCAGCATTTCTCTTCCCACGGGATCCCAGCAGGGGGCGTTGGGAACGCCACATCGCAATCCTTTCCTCCATCAGGCCAGTGTACCTCAGGCTCGGAGATCCGTGTCTTCTACGGTGTCCCCAAACATTTTTGGGAACCCTTCCAAAGAAAACGTGCCAGCAGGGCATGCTGGCCAGGCAGATGTGTTAGCCAGCCATCCTGCTGGAACGTATTTGGGCCAGCGGATGACCATGACATACCAGCATGTGAAACCTCCTGCGCCGGCACAACCTTCAGGAGTGGCTTCTACCAGCAACATGGGAAAGACATATTCTGGCAATACTCAAGCATTCTCTGCCCTTGGCTTTCAGAGTACATCGCATGTGATGCCACATCATTCGCGATCTTCCATGACACAAAACTCTTCCTCTGCCCCCATCCCCTCCTCCTCCTCCTCCACTTCCTCCGCATTCACTCAGAGTTCCTTCAGGCATGTCCAGCCACCCACAGCTCCAGCTTTGAGCTCAAGCAGTCGCTCCGTTTCATCCACTATAAAACCCAGCTCAGAAACGGATCCCTTTGGAGATCTACTGGGCATAGATTTTGGGGGCGTTCAGAAGAAAGGAATTACTCAAGAGCAACAGCAACAACAACAGCACCACCGACAACAACAACCTATACAGAAAGAGCCACCCCCTAGACCTAAAGCCAAATGGGAGACTTTTGATTGAGCTAGGAGGAATATTTAGGCTGTTTTTGCCTGGGTCATGATGCAGGAAAGCCTGTGGACACTCAGTGTTGACATTTTTTTGACATGCTAGTCATCTGTGATGGGTCATCTCGGTAACTCGATATCCCTGCCTCAAGACCATTTATTATGTGTGAACTGCTTTCCAAACTGAATAGAATCCTGCAAGTGGATAAATATTGCTTTTTTCACGAGAACCTGCTGCTTCAAGTGCTTGTGTTTATTAAACTGTTACATCAGTATTTTGCCCATCTCTTCTTGTGGTTTCATTGTTGAGTTGAGTCGATTGTTGGGAAATAACACTGTGCATGTAGGTACAATTTCAAGAGATTGACATGAAGGCAGACATTATTTAGTTTGGTTTTATCTTCAGAATGTGTAAAGAATGCTTTTTTTACATGTTTTTATTTCCTTTTTTTTTTCTTTCTTTAATTTTCACAATTTCTCCATGGCCTGCCTTGCTATCATTATTGTACAAAATGTGAATCTGGTTAATTTATTGAAAATCTCTGGCACTAGGAACAAATGCTTCATGGTTTTCTTGCCTTGCGTTGTGACTTGTGGGTTGATTGAAACACATCTCTGAGTATATTGCCCATTGCTCTTCCAGTCTTAGTTTGTATATTTGGGTGTCTTGTTATATAAGGTCACTGCATTTGTATAACAGAACCATGAAGACTTTGGTCGATGAAAAATAGCCCAGTGTCTTTTGTAATATTTTCATGAATGTTAAATGTAAAACAACTGCATATGTTATATTTTAAGTGTGTGCGGGGAAAAGGGTATTATTAAGTTTTGTAATTGCTGTTAGTATTATTTTATTATTACATTATTATTTATTCAGGGGATGAGGGCAGATTTGTTTATCTCTTTACATTGACTGTCTTTCATAGAGAAGTCACAATTTTGGTAAGAAAAGAAAAACATTGATGTTCTCCATATTTTTTCTGTTTTTTTTTTTTTAAATTATTCTTTATTATGGATTGATGCATGTCTGTCATGAAATAATGAGCGCTGTCCTTATTACGCATCTGTGGTTGCATTCAGTAATCATTTTGTAGGCAGGCAAAGTGTGAATGATGCTCACCATCATTTTTTTGGGGTCCGCATTTTCAATGTGCAAGCTTCTGTTATGGAGTGGGTTTTTGTTTTATCTTTTAAATGTCTAAAATCTCTTACACTTTTGATCAAGTATAATCAGTTTATTTGGTAAAGTTAGTTTCTTTGATAAGGATTTATATACATTGTTACTGTTATGACACTTTGTATGTGATTTCCATAACCAAAACCTTCCTTGGTATTATGCAGGGCTTAAAATAATTAATCTACACTCTTGCAGTCTTTGACAAGTGAAAAAAGTGTCAAAACAAATGCAGAGGAATATTAGAACCGGTATTTGAACCAGAACCTGTAAGAAACTTAATCTCAGGTCTCCTATAGAACTCTACATGAGACACACACACATGCATACATGTGCACACAGATACACATTTAAGCATGACATACAGAGTGTTATTTATCATAAGTTAAAGATGTGCCATTGTTGATAGTTCTCTTGAGCCCTGTACAAATGGTCAATTTCTATTGGGTGCATCGGTTGATCACTACACAAACTGTTTAGTTCCAGCTGGGTGCATTATTGGGCAATAACCACACAAACTGGTCAGTTTTCTTGGGGGCATTGAGCAGTCTCTATGCAAAATGGTCATACCTTATTCAACTTATTGTGATCAGTCCACCACATGGATTTTCAAGTTTCTATTTACTGCATTAAAGGGTGATGAGGAAAAATCAGGTTAGACTAAAAGCCAAAACGGAGCATCGTTTAATGTTACAAATTTTCTTTTTCTTCTTATAGAAATTGATTGCCAAAATTTTTTTTCTGAAATTTTTTCCTCCCCTCATTGTGTGTTTGTGTGTGTGTACTATCACTCTGTCTTTTTGTGACGCCAACATACATCTCTCATAAATTGTCCATACAGACTAGCATCCCATCTGGGAGATGATCTAAAAGTCATCTGTTCTCTTCCATGCTTCTGTAACTGGGATAGTTTAAAGCTCTATGGATGGGCTTTGTAGAGCTTGAAGGAACTTCATTTTTTTAAATTAATGCACATACCTGGAAGCTCACCTTTGCGGCTGGTTAAATGGCTTTGAAAAACATCCACATGAGATATTGGCGTAAGAACATTCCCTGTCTTTTCAGCATCACATCACAACTGCTTGGTTGATACTATTTCAAATGAAGAAGCATTGATCAGGGAAATGTCAGAGTCAACGACATTATTATTGTAAAGGTGTTGAAAAACAAACTGGCCTTATCGCCATAATGACTGAACACTGCAGTTGTTTTTCATAGCCATTTCAGAAAGTGAGCAAACATTCCAGCCAACTTTAGTCATTAAGCCTCAGACTTAGAATGACACATGAAGTATAAATCTTTGCCAAAACAGGTAAACATGACAAGCTTTCTTATATTTATTTTTCCCTTTATTTTTAATTTATTGATGCAGTTGACAACATGTTGATGACTAAATGTTTCAGGAAATGTTTGATAATCAGTCATCTCATTTTTATATTTAGGTGTTTTTTTTCTATGTAATTTGCGTTGCCCTCTGACACTTGCCAATCTGTTTCTATTTTCTCATTGTATTTTTCATTCTTCATGCTGCTGTGGCTTACGGCTGTGACTTGAGAATACAAAGCGAACAAAATACACTGCTTTTGTTACTATTTTGTGTTCACTTGTCCCATTTCTAATTCTTTTAATGGTGTAAATTGTTTTAATGTCTAGGGGGAACGACTAGATAGATGTGAATAGATGATTCACGTGCATGCTTCAAACCTAGATTACTGAGAACACTGTGCATATCAGTAATGTTATTTCCCCCAATTGTTAATTGTTTCATCTCTTACAATGTTAATATATATAACACTAGGTAAATTTTGTTACATGTGTGTGTTGAGTTGGGTTTTTTGTTGTCTTTTTGCCACGATGGTTCCAGGTGTTATATAAATTATATCATTTTAAATTTGAGTTTTATATATGAATATATTTATACACTTGGTGGACACGTTTCATGGAAAGGCATTGTTTTAGCTTGCCGAGAAACACTTTGGGCTCAAATTTTTAAACATATGTTCTTCATTCTCTCTTATTGCATCCATTTTTTTAATTTAGAATATGAAATTGTAAATCATATCCATCAATATCTAGATCTATATGCTACTCTATTTTTGTTTTTGCTGCAGATTTTTTTTTTTTTTTTGCCACCAGATGTATAAGTTAAATGTGCTGTAAGGTGAACTGGGCTTTATATTTTGTTTGTCCATTATAGTTTTAATGCAATTGGAAGCTGTTGATTACTTTCACAATATAGTGTATGCATGCATATTATGGATGGATGGAAAAGTGAGAATACAAAAATGACTGTGAGGCCATGTTTCTGGGTCCACTGTGCAGTCTTTGGACAAAGAATAAAAGGTTATAATGTATAACGTGTAAGTACATGTAGCGTTTCAAGCGTGGGTGCAAGAGTGCCGGCTGTAGCCGGCATGCCAGCTCATTGAGTTCACGAGAGAGCCATTGCCGGCTTTTTGCACCAACTGAACTGCTGGATCTTGTAGTCCGCTGCAGGTCTGCAGCCTTTTTGAGAGTAAATGGCTGAAAATGTCTTGGCTTGCAGGCTTTTTGAACACTACATGCTTGCACCCATGGTTTCAAGGCTTACTCAAGAAAGGAAACATGTAAGCTCTGAGAATATTGTGATATTTGGACAACTGTTATTTGATCTAGAAAAATCTGGATTGGATAGGAAAGTTCGTGAATAGTGCACTGTCTAAGAAAACTGATGACGAACATTACTCACTTAGTCCTAAAGTGGATTCTACAAGGAAAACAAAAGAGAGGGAGACTTAATAAAATGCAAAGAGGGTCAATTTTTCAAGGAATGCAGGAGACGGGTCATTTCTGAAACCAGGTAAAATATAAACCTGAGATTGGGCAAAGTGGTGGACCCTTATTGGCTGCCTTGATCCTTCATGAGATTGAAAGGTTTAGGGAATGATAGGAAAGTTTGTCTCACTCCTAAGACTTCTAAAAGGAAGAGTCTTCAACGAGACTTGGGATGATCTATTTAACAAAAGCACTGGCATTCACACGCACAAAGAAATATTTGGCTGCCTAGTGCTTTGTGTGACCAACTAATTGGCTTCAGACTTAATAACCTTAATCTTGATGAAATCCTTTTTGATGCCTTAACTGGAATGATAACCCAAATCCAACTTTCCAGGATATTGCAAATGCTTATAATTGCCGAATACTGTAGTGATGATCAGGCTTACCACTTGGCTTATGAAAAGGTTGTTTAATCAAGTTTTGAATCACACACGCACAAAAGAAAAATTACTTAATTTCAAAGAATTAATAAAAAGTGCATGTGACTATATTGACTGAGTTTGCCTTTGTAATAGCGTTGTGAATTGCTGTCTTCATGCTGTAGATTAGATGCAATCTTCTTTTTTTTCTTTTTCTGACAGTTAAAATGAAGTCCTTGCATGTATGTTCTCATGATGAATGGTGCATAGATGGAATCTACACTTTTATCTTCAATAGAAAGATGGTGCTTCAGGAGTACGATACGGAATGACATAATATATTTTAATGATATTAATAACGCTCTTATGTAGTCTCTAAAATCCACATTAAGGTGAGCTCTGGCGCTGTACAGGCAAGTAAAACGTAAGTGAAGATGACTTTTTCACACATTCATAGAGTTGAGGAAAATTATTAAAAAATGATGATGCAGACAAATATGCTAAAAGTATTGTAAATTTTAGAAATAGCTGTTAACAGAAAGCCTTTTATTCAAAAATTCAGTCTTGACGTTCTTTTTTAAAAATTGGAAACGTTTCACAAGATATTGTAACAACTGATTGGTTTTCCATAAGATAGAAGCAGATGCTCTGAAAAAAAGGGAGTCCATATGAAAAGAGGTTGAATATCTCAAAGCTTGGGCTGGGCAGTAAATACTAACAAGTACTGTATTTGCAAGTCATGT
>JBDFRD010305483.1:0-10525 GCA_039654405.1 Bullina lineata
CTGTTCTGGTATGTCTGGATCGTAATCTATTAGCTGCTGTCCAGTATTTTCGTTTTTGGTCTTGCAAGCCTGGAAGCATTTCACAAGGGTCATGGACAAGTTCCCCTCCTTTTGGTGTGTTTCTGCGGTAAAGACCGTCGTTCGCGAAGAAGAGCCATATATTATATATGATGTACGCACTGAAATCATAAATTTGTTCTGAACAGTTTTGAGCATTAACTAGAAATCTAGATCTAGATTCTAATTACATATTACGAGAAGAAAATCCTCAGCACAAAACTTTGACATCGCATTTTTTAAAATCAAAATACATCTTTAATATTAGATCATTATCAAGTTGCATTTTATCACTTATATAACTGAAACGGAAAGTAAATACGTTTTTTTTCTTCTGCTACTTGTTTTCGGTTGAAGTAGTTGGATGGGAGTGGTGCGCACGTTAGCTGTTTAATTTTGCTACGTTTTTTTGTTTTGGGGCTCAAAGGAAAAAATGGTTCCGTACAAGCTTGCATCCAAAAGGGAAATAATCCTTTATTTCCTCAAAGATCTTGTTCACGTTTTGTATTGCTAGATCTAGATTCGAGATCTAGACAAAAGAGCTCACAGTAATTAAAAGGTAAGAACGAAGTTTTAAATTTACTTTTGCACTAAAAGCTCACGTAGTGGATTATATCTATGTTCATGTTGTTTGTCAATTCATTTGCGTTTAAATTTTCGGAATGCATTTGCAACGTTATATCGACCGATGCTCTATTGGTAACCTATTTTCGACTAACTGACAACACACCGGTCACTCATGACTCATGCATGGCATTGGTCCTTGGTCGAGCACACTGATGGTAGATAGATCTAATCAAATTTATCTTGACCTTTTTTTGGCTTGTTATTCGTCAGCTCAGGTCAGCCATAGATATATACCATGGCCCCCTTGTTCAGTTACCCTACAGGCACAGCGTCTTTGTTACTTTGCACTTGCTATTAAAATAATGGTAGGCTAATATTATAAACGTTTTTAGTAGATTAGCCAAGATCTAGTTTCTAGATCAAGAATCTATAGGCCTATCTACTCTAGATCTAGGTCTTGATTTAGATCTTCTATCTATAGACTATAGATCTACCTAGCTCTGGATTTAAACTCTCTAGCTTCTCATCTACAAAGCATCATTACAGGATCATCATCATTGCCCCTCATCCTCCATTATCAGGGTATAGGCCACACACAACAAGGGATTTCCACTTCCTTCTGTCCCGGGATAACTTTGCCAGTTATGACCATGTTTGTCATGTTCCTTTCTTGTCTCTCTTCACATATCTTCTCCATGTTTCGCTTGGCCTTCCCCGTTTTCGGATTCCTTGGGGGTTCCACTGTAGTGCCTTTCTGGTGATGCTACCTGATTTTTTCTGTAAAGTATGCCCAATCCATCTCCATCGAACTTCATTTTCCTAATTCTTCCTCCATGGGCGCCTGCCCTGCTCTTTTCCATATTTCCTCATTCCTGGTCATATCTTCCCACTTGATCTTGAAAATCTTCCTTATAAAGGCAACTGTTCACAAAATGTCTGGATCTTTTAAGGGTGCTTTTTGTGGTTGTCCATCAGGACCGATTTCACATTAGACTTGAAGAGTCTGATATTTGTTTTTATTGACACTTTACTTGCCCTCCACACCTTCAGTAATTGGCTGAATGCCGTTCTTGCTTTGCCAGTTCTCGCCTTGATGTCTGCCTCAGTTCCTCCCTTTTTGTCTAAGACACTTCCTAGGTATGTGAATTCCTCAACTTCCTCCACTGGTGTATTACCTAAGTTGACCTCCAAAGCAGATACCTTTCTAATCTTCGTTTTTTGTTTTTTTTTCCAGGATGAATCCTCAAACTTACTCCTTTTGCGAGCTCATTAAGTTGGTCCATCTTTGCTTGCATCTTTGCTTGACTATGCAATATCAAAGCTATGTCGTCTGAAAAGTCGAGGTCATCTAGCTGTTGCCATAGTGCCCGCTGTATTCCATTTCTCAGTTTATCATAACTTCAAAGTATTGTAAGCAGCAATCAGATCCAGCAATTTAAAATACAAAACAAAAACAGAATGAACATGAACTGAGTGCTCTTTTATGTTTGTTTCATTCATTAACTCTTCAGTGCCTGTGTCTGGCTGAAATATGGTATCCTGAGGAACCTATACAGTGTCATGCTGACTAGCAGTGTCGGAGCTGTACTGCAGTTTTTGTACATCATTGTATACTACATTTATACTTCAAAGAAAGTAAGTTTTCTGTATGTTCTCTTTCCGTCGTTGTGTAATCTATATTTTTTTCTGTTATTTCAAAAGCTGTATTGTTTCTATATGAAAGTCTGAAAGTCATACAAAAATTC
Source organism: Bullina lineata (assembly GCA_039654405.1). Classification (NCBI taxonomy): domain Eukaryota; kingdom Metazoa; phylum Mollusca; class Gastropoda; family Bullinidae; genus Bullina; species Bullina lineata. Next base: position 2,370 of record JBDFRD010305483.1, read on the forward strand.
ATTCTTTACGGTTTTGTCTCATCTCATCTCATTTAAATTTCCCTTTTCAATGAGGGTATGAAGCTATGTTCTGTATATTTATTCCAAATCCTATTGGAATCGTATGCAACTGGGCTATCATTCTGTTGATTGGTCTAAAGAAAAATTATGAGAAACCAGTGGAATATGTAGTAGCTTTTAGAATCTATATGATGTAATAATTACTTGTGCTGCTGGCAAATTAAAGTCAACCTACTTCTTTAATAATCATAATATTTCATAAGTCATTGTCTTCTGTGTTAAATTATTTTATTGAAACTCTTTATATTTGTTTATGTAATGAATGCATATTAAACTGAGTGATGTGTTATCTTTTGTGTGTTATTTTTATCTAACCATTGATTGTGTTTACCATGATTTCAGCACTTTATAAACAGATTGCTGATGCTGGGCCTTGTGATCTTGTTCTCACCTCTCATCTATATAACATACCTGGAAAAAGAGGCAGATATAGCTTCCCGTAACTTGGGTGTCTACTGCTGTGTTCTTAGTGTTTTGTGTTATGCATCACCATTGGCTACTTTGGTGAGTACCTGTAAGCAGAAATCTAGTATTTTGTTATAATGTTGATGCCTTTTACCTTATTCCAATATTCAAAGTTCTGAACACCAAGAAATGAATGCTCACTGAATGTGCAGTTCTTAAATTGTCTGTTGTTTTTGTAGCGTCCTGTTGTATTTATGACTTTGCAGTCACTGAAGTTATGATTTATTTGGCACTCCTTTCCCATAAATCTAAATGAGGGGACACAATTTTGTCGCCATAGATAAGTTATAGTTTTATTATTTATTGATGTATTGATATTTTTGTTATATTTCATCTTCCCTTAATTCTGAAGATTATTTTATTATCCCTTCTTCTATTAGCCTTAATTTTCCACTCTTGTAGATGTCTTTACATGTTGTCCTGGTATTTTCGTACCAGGCAGCAATCAAAATACCATAATGCTTTCTTCCGCTGTCTCACCAATAAGGTTTTGCCTAATTTTCCTGAGGTAGATTTAGCACTGAGTGATGTAATGCCAGGCTTTAGCATTGTTTCATAGTTCAGCTCATTCTCCCAATTCCTCGCCCTAGATCTCTTAACGCCTTAGTGACCAGCCTCACACTGACCCTGGATTTTCTTTGTGCGATAAGCCAAGTACGTGGTTTTCTCGGGAGAGTGCTTATCACTTCCAAAGTTTTGAAGTCGGCACAAAGAGGGATAAGTTACGGAAAAATTTGAGCGGTTTAGATTTCGATCACCCCAAACGCGAGAATACTCGGCAGTGGTCCGAAGGCAATGACCAACATTTGAGAGGGGGCCTAGCATGCAGGATTTAACTTCTGATGACTTCTTCAGTGCCCATCATTAATATGGATATAAAAATGTTTGTGGTCATTGATCTTAGCTGTGGATTATCTAGCAATAATATCTTTAGATCTTGTTGAACGTGTTTTGTTTTGTTTTCTTTAGACTCTGTATTTAGAACTTCCTGTTTGAATAATGAAATGTAGAGATAATGATGCAGTAGGTAAGCTTCTTGGGACCAGTGTTTGTTCACCAGTAGCTTCAACTTCATGCTTTCTTTTCTTCATACGTTTAAATTTTATTTTCATTTTTTTAAATTAATTTCCTCCCTTTGTAAGCTGTTGATTTTCTGTTCAGTAGGCCTCTTGAAATACATGTACTAACACTAACATGTAAAAGCATTATGAATCAGTCTTAGGTTCCAACTCCTATTTTGAGTTAATAGAACTTATATAATAAATGAATGATTATGATATATTTATATATATATATTTATATATATATATAGGCCTTACTTTTAGCTGCATATTGATTGCTGTACTTTCATTATGAAAGCGAGGCAGGTTATTCTGTGTGAAGATGTGAGACTAGAAATACTTGATTTGGAGACATGAAGACATTAGGCTTTCCAATATGGTTGTTGTGTGTGTTTTTTTAAGTAACTCTGTTAATTGATTGTAGTATTATATGTATGAATACATTTTATACTCATACCTTTAATATATAAATCTCTTAATTCTCCTTCTTTGTTAATTTCAGTCCGATGTAATCAGGTACAAATCCACAGAATCAATGTCCTTTCCACTCTGTTTGACTAACTTCTTGTGTGGACTTGAATGGTCTTTGTATGGCTTTGCAGTTAATGACAAATTTGTCACAGTAAGTTTTATTTTTTTTGTAAGGAGCAAAAAAACATAATATCATTTGCATTAAGTTTGAAATATACAAAGTTGTAGTAACTGTATATGAAACTGTCTTCCTGAAACCCAATGTTTCATACTCTTAAATGTTTTTTTGAAAGAAATCACCCTTCCTTAACTGGCAAAAAAAGATATATATTGTATTAATTGCATGGGATGCTGCAGATGGTACTATTTTAGTTACATATTATATGTAGATGGTAGGGTAAGCACTATTTTACTAATGTTGGTAATTCCTAAAAGGGAGAGTTAGCATTATTTCTCCCATTTTAGCAGAGTAGACAACAAAAGTAGGGTCAATAACCTGTGTGGATTTTTTGGCTTTGATTTGCTGGCATGTAATGATTCTGTGTAGCCCACTGTCTTTCACATCATGTCACTGTTATTATTCAGAAAAGGTTTAATTGCATTATCAATCAGTCAAAATTTTATTTTAAGGTGCTCACATTTGAAATATAATATTTCTGAAAGGAAGGAATTATTTTTTTTTAATTGTATCTTTCAATGGAGTCAGTGATGAATTCAACCAGTAATTCATTTGTTATATATTTTTTTAACTAAAGATACCAACTTTAATATCCATACTCTATGCATAAAGGGCCAAAAATGTTCCTCACTTGTGCATTAAAGTGATCATTTTGCTGTTAAGTTATACCAAATTTCATTATTCCATTTGAATAATGGCAGTTTGTGTCAGTGGCTGTGAGGCAGTATAACTGTATAGTTAGCATTCTTAAGAAGTTAAGTGATTTGTAGCATTTTCTGCATTGACCGAATGTTTGTATGGGTTTATTTAGCTTATATACATTACCGCACCTGTAGAATTTTCCCATTGTTATGGAATTTCTTCATCTGGCAAGATTACCTGAAGAAAAAAATGTACTGCTCGTCATATGTAATTACTAATTAAAGGTGCTGAATTGAGAAATCTCTTTTTTTTTTTTTTGTTCCTCAATCTAAAACTAATCAGGCATTTCATTTTTTAATGTTTTCTTGTGCACTTCCCATTTCAGTTGCCCAATGCATTTGGTGCAATACTGGGACTGATCCAGATGTCTCTTTTCATGATGTACGGGTTCAAAAGGAAAAAAGCCCGGTCAACAGTAGCAGTCACTACTTGATCATTGTTTAAAGGATAGCACATTTTTTAATGTAAGTTCAATATGTGTTTTCATATTTTTGTGTATTGTCATTGATTACTTTTTCCTTTTACTCTTGCTTCATATTGAGAATGTTGGATAAAAGGCTACAGAAAAGATTCAAATTCAAAAGTAATTTGACATAACTTTTTTTAAAAGAATGCATGTTAAGAATACAGTTGGTTTGCGGGGTATCACTGAATTGATTTAATTATAAATAATTAATGTCTTAATCAATTGAACATTAGTACAGAAGCCATTCGGGTATTGAAACTCTATTGGCTATAAATAAAACTGGTCTTAAGTGTCGAACAAAGAACACAACTGCATAGCTTAGCTCTGTTTTGAAAAGTCGTACATTCTTTAAGAATTTGAAAGTGATTTCGAAAATAGATCTAACTTGTTATTCATTAAACAGTTGAGTCTTGTTTTGTTCACACCTTTTCCCATGATTTTTTTTTTTTTTTTTTGGCATTTATGTGATTGCTCAATTTACAATAATTTTTCATAGGTTTTGTGAAATTAAAAACTTAAAGATAACGACATTATAATTTCATAAAACTGCTTTAGAGGCTTGGTTTTTTTTAATCTAAATATTATTAGCCTTCATGATTTTCATGATTTTTTTTTATTAGTGTGAATTACAGTGAGAGGATTGGGTAGATAGGCTATTGCATCAAGGTTGTAGATCTCTAGACCTAGTCTCAAGGGCTTAGCCTGAGGAAAATGAAAGTTTGTTATTTGGCCATATCAGTTTAATTGCACTAATAATATTGAAATTCAATTTATTACACATCCCAAGGCTCTGACTTTGTTCAGATGCAGTGATTATGTACCTAGTAGTCAGCGTTCCAATGACCTTCATATTTATCGGTAACTTTGCTATTACAATGTATATATCTGAGGTTTGCTGTATTACTCTTTGTTTAAGCCTTAGGTTTTAAAAAAACAACATTTATGTTTCACAAAATATCAGGAACTTTTACTTTAAAATGTTAAAATGTTTTAATTTTTGAACTTTATGATTGGTTTATCATTCAGTGGTTTGTGTACATATAGAATCAATTGGGATTTCAATTATTGAAAAATTTAAGAAGCAAAGAAAAACCTATTGTCCTGTAATATAATTCTTTTTTTTTTCTCCCACAGCCTCCCTCTATGATTAATGATGACTGAGGGATGATGAGTCTTCTGTTCTTATACTCCTTATACGGTATTGATCATGTTGTGAGCTGTTTATGAAGTCGCGTGCAATGTTGAGAGCAAATTGTTCATTATAAAAGCACAAATTAATACTTTTTTCTATATGATGCTTTGGATGGTGCTGTATAGTTAGGGACTGGGATCATTTTGTTTTACAATTCAGTGCCATAGTCATGAATTGGAAAAAGACTGGGATGACTGACAAATTTGTCAAATAATAAATCTTAATTTATAGTTTTTTGTTGTTTTTTTTTCATGTTTTCTGATGTGTAGGGCTCATTGTTCTAAAGGAAGTTGCCTTATTATTTAATTTAAATGTTGCTTGAGAAAATTGCAAATCTGAACAAGATGAGAATAACCTGCCACACACACACACACACGCGTTTCTAAATTTATTATTGTATTTGCTAAAACTAAAAGCACGACATCACATTAAATTTATCTATAAAGTTAAGGTTGTCGGTATGGACTATTGCCTGTAAAGCCATAAATTATTATAAAATAATTAAGTATGACTTTAATTTCAATGGCTTCTTTTTGTTTTAAAGTTAATGACACTTTTTAAAGTTATGTCTCGTGTAGATATGTTGTGTTATGAAACAATTAGAAGTAGGCACTGATTTCAACATGTGTTACCCAGTGTCTCTTATACTTTCAATTACACTAAAGCCTATGTCATTGTGAGAATGATAAGCTCCATTCACTTGTACTGATTTCCAATTTGACACAACCCAACATGACAGCATGACTTTGGGACAATTCTCTTATACTCTTTGTTTCATTGTTGCCTCTGGTACGGACTAATGTGTACATGATCCTGTTGTTTATACATTCTCAGCAGGGTACTTTGGTTGGAGGTTTCTTCTTTGTTTTAATTCTTACTTGTTTATTTTTATGCTTGTTATCATTATCACTAAGTCTGTGATTTTGACTGTAAGACTGATACATGTATAAAAAGTATTTGTATAACTATGACAGATTAGTTGACACCGAATGATTTATAAATGAAAATAGGTGGAAGGGTTTAATGGGTGCTAGTATGTGTGTTGTTTGAGATAAAGGGGAGAGGATGGGCATGGACCAAGATATTTGCCCGGTGTACAGTAGACGTTTTTGTTTCAATAGGCCGTGTAAATTAATGGACATAGGCCAAGAACAAAGAAGATGAGATCTCGTTGACTACTTACAGCATTTACCAGCATACATAGCCAAAATGTGACATAATTGTCTTGCCCTCAGGGACAAGCTTAAATGATAAAATGAGCTGACCTATCTATTGCTTATGCATCACTGAAGGAAAAGAAGCAGGGAAATTGAATAATCACAGGCCTTATTTGAAGTCAAGTAGAGCATTTCCTTTTAAAGTGTGTTTCCTCTGAAAAGAAGTGAACAGAACAGCAGCCAGTAAACTGAAATAAAATTCACAATCTTTAGCAGTCTGTAATTCCAATTACTGGCATTAGCAATCTTTTTGAAACTTTTTTTTTCACTGCCTAAAAAACTGAGGTTCTGTTCTACCTCCACTACCAATAAGTACATATGTAATTTGCATTAAGTTATTAAACACAACCTTGCCAAAGCTGAAGATCAAAAGTATGAGACAAAACAAATTTGTGGTCTCGCTTCTTTTCTAGTCTCACCTTCTGTGCCTTCCTGTCTGGTTCATCTTAGTTGGACTCATTGAGTCACTAGACAAGATTATGTATTATGCCATCTTGCTTACATATTCATCTATTATTGTGTCATCCTCCTTACTGATGTGGGATGTTTTTTTATATAGATAACTTATGTAGAGGATTGGCTTTTTCATTGTGCATAATAAAATAAAATATTGTGAGCTCTGTGACCATGCTGTCATGAGATGGCTTTCTGAGAACCAAAGATACGTCGTATTAGAATGTAAATGTTTTCCCAAATTAGCAAATGAATTTTTTTTTTTTCACTCAGCAATTGCCGTTTTCTTGTGTCATTGTTAGTATATTCTTGAGCAGATTCTGATCATCTCAAAAACTGATCTGAAAAAACTTTTCAAGTCTGGAGGGAAAGAACTGTTTGTTCCTAATAATACAAAGGACCAGGCAAGTGAAAATTAGTGTTATTTTGTTTAACAAAGTGATAATATAATACAATTAAACAGTAGGCCTACTACAGTGAACACTGCTTTTGGAGATATTTTGGATTCACTGCCTCAAGACAATCTACCTGTTTTAGTTTAAGTCTCTGTAACAGTAATTCTACTCATTTTAGGATTTGCGTAGTTTTTGTATTGTTTTTGTGTTTTTTTTTCAATTTAATGTGATTCATTTGTGATCCCTACTATTTGAAAAACATCATTCTGATTATCAATTTTAATCTGCTGTTTTCATTACTAATTATTGTAGACCATCATTAAAACTGTGGCTTGGGTAAACAATTGATGGAATCTTAATTAAATGCACTGTAAATGAAAGGCAAAGGAAAAAAGAAAACTTTCCTTACAAGATGACATCCAAAGTCTTTGATCAATAGAACGAGTGTATGAACATAAACTTTAATGAAGCAGAAAACAAAACACTACCGCAAACTAGAAGAGAAGTAAATGTTCTCACTTTGTGACCATTTTTGCTCAACTTTCTTACAAGAAAATGTTGGCATTTTAAGTGTTATTCCAAGAAGATACTTTACATTAAAGTCTTGCCTGTACCTGTAGTGTATACATCTAGGCATTCCAGGAGTGTTTACATATGGTTAAAGATTTATATTTTTTAGAGAGTGATGCAAAGAACTGGAATTACTCCACTAATCCATCATAAATCTTAGGACCTTTAAAAAAAATATTTCTTATGCTTTATTTCATTTTATAAGATCAGTGTGTCTTTCTTTAAGATCTGTATGGCCTTTTGTTTTTGACAAAATTACATGTCATGTATATTCTTTACAATATTGTGCAATAAGGAACTTCTCTTTTGACTCCTCTTCCAAAAAGAAAGACTTTGCCTCAATTCAAATGCATGTACTTTGTTTAATAATATATGTATGTTGCATGCTTGTTTGTTCAAATGACCAGTTGCCTTATTGCCTTGATGTATATTTCCATACTTTTTCTGAAAGGGTGTAAATGTAGTTGGAAAAAACATTTCTCTGTAAAAGTACTAAAAGATTTTTTTTTAATAATGTGAATGAATTCATTTGGCATGGCCCCCTGAGTATCAATGTAACAACTTTAGAAAATGTAGTACAGAGGACTGCGGATGGTGGCCTTCTTGTGCCCCTAGTGGGTAAACAGAAGATCATAGCAAACATTTATAGGGAACGGTTGTGTGAATACACAATTAATGATTTACATATTGACGGTGTTGTGCTCCAACTGTTGAACTGGTTTAAGGAATATTTTTCAGGAGACACGAAAAATCATATTCCGCTTCGTTTTAATGTCAATGATTGTTTTTGTTGAATTAGTCTATACTAGTTGGGCACCCGGCTTCGCACGGGATGTCATTCTGTGTTACAAAATTAAGAGTATTGTGTTGTAGGTTCATTGGAAACAAAGAGATGCAAATGGGAAACTCCTCCGCTGGCTCCAAAA
>JBDFRD010305594.1:0-10524 GCA_039654405.1 Bullina lineata
CTCTCTCTCTCTCTCTCTCTCTCTCTCTCTCTCTCTCTCTCTCTCTCTCTCTCTCTCTCTCTCTTTTTCTCTCTCTTAACTCCGCGCTGCCGGGCCGCCGTTTTCTTTTTGTTCTTGTCTGATCGTGGACTATCGAGAATTGGTGCGAAAAAATTGCCCTGAGATCTAAGAAAGAAAAGTCGACACGAAAGACCGCCGAATCGTCGGGAAAAGACCGACTGGAAATTCCCTCCTGTGTAAACACGCGGACGACTGACTGACCAGAGAAGGGAGGTAACGACGCGGTGTCAAAATTATACGCAGTCACTGCGCAGCGCGAAGAAAAGGGTCAGAAAAGAAAAAGAAAAAGAAAAAGAAAATAAAAGGCCACCGCCCAAGGGTTGAAAGTCGAATGGCACGATGTGAAGGGTGAGGAATTCGCCCTCGTTCAACAGCAGAGTAGTAGACAACAAGCGCAAGCACGTTCTGAGGAAGCATGATTTACCTACCACAGGAGGGGCCCTCCAAGAAGCAGCAATAGATACATGTAGGCTACTTCTCATTTTTTTTCTTCTTCTCCTTTTTTTTCTTTTTCGTCTTCTTCTTCTACAATTTCCAAGATACATGTAGTAAGAACATTTCAAGACATGGCTGAAGTAAAGTGCGCACGAATAAGGATCCACACCAAATGGTTTTATAAGCTCGGAATATGAGATTTTCAGAGTTCGAACGGGTCATTCCCCGCTGAAACACCACTTAAGATTCCTTACAAATGCAGTTATAATATAGGTCACTCGGATAGATGTCCTTGCCAAAGAGAAAAGGAGAAGGAGGAAGAAGAGGTAGAGGAGGAGAAGAAGAAGAAGAAGAAGAAGAAGAAGAAGAAGAAGAAGAAGAAGAAGAAGAAGAAGAAGAAGAAGAAGAAAAAGAAAGTCTTTAGATTTGTCACCATGGCTAAAATTGAATAACAATAAATGTCGTAATCTGGAGATAGACCAATGCGATTGACAGAGAGTCAAGAAAAGTTAATTGGATATTCTCTGCAGACAAAATAGTATCACTCCAGTTCTCTTTCCCACAGTACAACAGTATTTTCTCACACCTCCTTTCTCGTTACCATCGGTAATCCAACAAATCACATACAATCGGTTTGTGATAGTGGTAGAAGATCAAGACAGTAAAAAAGACATCACAAAAAAACATCAACAAATCTTACAAATCGAAACATAATATTTATTCATTAGCAGTATTATTCTTCACAACGATTTAACAACAAAACACGAAAATTAACAATCTATACTATGACAATCAAATTGTGCAAAGCAAAATCGTTGACAATGCATCTTGTAATATATATATGCATGTATCATTCTATGTACAGTATATTCAGTGAAAACATTTATCATCATAATGGAAAAAAAAAACCCATAATCAATTGAATTAACTACAAAACTTAAAATTTCATTTTTTCAGTTCACAGGAAACATCTAGAGCAGAAATTAAGAACTAAGGGAAAAGACCAGACAAAGACCAAGAGAGCAAGAAATAGGACAACGTAGTTGGCAGTGGATTGGCTACACACTCTGAAAAACAGTAAACAACATAACATTACAAGACAGTCATTGCTATGGAACCCACAGGGAGATAGAGGCAGAGGCAGGCCACAAGAGACATCTAAGTAAGCATTGTATGGACAGGGAGCTGTGGCAGTTGGGACACACCTGGAAGGAACTCCGCAAAATACAAGAAGTTGGAAATCGCTTGTCCGTGGCCTGGGACTAGTGGGACTGCCCAAATCTTTCTGCTATGCTTCTGTACGAAAGATAAAAGTTGGCCTATTCTTTTACATAAAGTAGAAAATTATTTGAGAAAGGAAAGAAAACATTCTCATGATGCCAGTGAACAGAGGAGGAGCAGTTATAAGTATCTTCAATTACAAGAAAATATATTCACCAACACTTGCAATAAGGCAAAAAAAAAAAAAAAGAATAGCCACGACCTTGGTTACACATCATCCTTTTTTCCCCACAAACAAAAAACAATTTGCATCAGAGAAGAGCCATTGGTGATTGCCAATCTATGTAAAGAACAGTCTGCAGTTTCCAATTGCAAAAATGTCTACTGAAAATAAAAGGACATGTGATATTTACCTGAATCATCAAGATCATGCATTTCCATATACATAATACATGTATGTACTGGGACTGTTTTATTAAGAGTAATACATGGAAACCTGATATCTCATGAGCATTTTCAAAGCGACCTTACTTACAGGCGGTAATGTAAATATATTGGCAAACACACCAAGCAATAGATATTAGATAAATAAATCTTTGAACATCACATGATTCTTATTCTTTCTATCTTCTTTAGGAGTAGATTCTAGGCGTAATATTTCCTTTGATAGAAATGCCTTTCAACAAACTACAATATAAGCTACATCAAAAATCCTGAATAATCAGAAATAATGATAGCAATAAAAATAAATATTTCAGTGATACAGTAACTCTATGAGTATTAGACTTGTTACAAAATTCACATAGGATTAAAATGAATTAAAGAGAAAAAGGGGGAAATACTTTAAATACCGTGTCAAGAAAAGATGCTGCTACCAGTACATGAATTAACAAATTGTCATTTATTCTTGGATTGTATTTTAATTAAAAGGGAGTTGCTACAAAATTGTGATTGTCCATCCTTTCACTTTCAACCGATATTTCCCAAAGTAGCCATAAGAAAAGGGGAAAATCTACATTCATTTAAGGCTGTTGTAAATGTAACTCTAGTCCCTCCGTGCCAGATCAACATGTGACGGTTTGTTTGCTCAAACGATCCATGAAAAAAAATTGATTACATTGGTCCACTTTACCTGATATTGAAGAATGCTTGTTCCTATTATTTTGAACAATTTTATTCACATTTTGAACCGTACAAGTAAAACACTAAGGAATTGATGAAAATAATGATATTCTAGGTCAGAAAGGATCTACATGTATTTCAAAGTTTGCAGAGACTTTGCAATGAATATAATACGAAAATTATCTTATCTTTAAGATTTGCATATTCAGAGAAATATTAAGAGCGATAGGTTTAGACTTGTATAAAGCCAATTCATTATCCCAAGAACAAATTGCTGAACAAAAGACACCAATTTTGTGCAGCTAAAAGTTGGTTAGATTCAAAATTTTTTTTGCAGTTGAAGATTTGTTAACATTTGTGGCAGATACTGGAGTCATCATCAAAATATTCCACTTACAAAACCCTTTCTTGAAAAAATCAAACTAATGAAATACATGTACTTCACATAACAAAATTATAAAGCACCAGTTGAAGAACAGTAAAATTGGAGCACAGAGTAATTACATTTTCTTTGTACATAGCTGGAAGCATGGTTTCAATTTATCTATATCATATACATTAATAATAAATCCGTATAGAGAGAGACAGAAACATTGATAACCTGATTACCATCAGTTATTGAACATTTTTCTTAAACGAGTATAAAATTTTAATGCTGATTTGTTTGCTGAAAAGTAGATCTATACTAATACAGTGGTCTCCGCCTAAGAACCCGTCCCTCGGGAGACACGATGACCATGTTCTTAGCTCTTAGACGTATTTCAAAGAAAAACCATGTTTGCAATTGAACAATGCAACTCAGACTAGGGGGGAAGCACTAACACTAACACATTAATGGAGTATCATCAATGACCAAATCAATCTGTGACTGGCTCACTTAACTTTCAAACACCAATCAAAATCATGCTTATTCCCTGCCAGACTATCCCTGTTTGTATTACGCAAAACAATGCAAGACGCTGAAGGCTCCTTTCCATCAAATCTAACTCACAGACTGATCTTGGTTCTGATTCCTCGCTGAGACGCCGCTTCCACTACGTAGATCAAAACAAAAAGCGGTGTTTCATCATGATATATTTCATAATAATATGTCAAGTACAGGTGGCTGGGTAGGGGTGAGACTTGGTTGCGGGGCTACATGACTTCGAGACAATGGGAAGGGGGATGCTGAAGCGGTCAGTCGCAGAATTGGGGCGGGACACAACAACAAAGCGTAGATTTAGCCAATTATGACTGGTTTAAGACGCAGGTAGGGGATGGAGATGGATGAGCATGCTTTGAGCAATGAGAGTGGATAGGCCGAATGCGTCAATGCAGATAGGTCTAGGGAACAAAACAGGGGTGGGGGGACGGGGGGCAACGGGGCTTTGCTTTCCACCATGGCAATGGCCAAACCCTAGAATAATAGAATGGCAACTGACAGTGTTTCAGGCGGTTTAGGCGGCAACTGCTTGGTATTGGGTAAGAAGACCATGTTCTTATGCAGATTTTGTGTTGAAAACAGGCTCTTACGCAGATGAATTTTATTGAAAAAATTCCATTTCACGGAATGGTGGGCTCTTAGGCGGAGACCACTGTATATACATTTTATTAAAACAAAGCATTTTTTGTCCAAGAGTCAGGAAATTTGTCATTTATCCATCTTTTTTAAATAAGAAAATACTAGACATAAAATATGTCAAATACCGTATTAAAAAAAAAGAAAAAAAAGTTTATACCTTCTATAAACACGAATATTTCAAATTTGGTTCCTAAAACACAAAACTAACAGTCCTTTCTTTCTAACGTCAAAATAAGGACCAAAATGTCTTTCACACATAATGCCATTCTACAAGCAATTAACTTGAGTCTACAAACATCTTCATTGCTATGCTATTATACCACTTGACAACAATTTAACAAGTGAAATTATCATTACTGATTTGATGCATATATAAAATCAAATATGATGTGGTTAAACATGACTACATTTTCAGAAAAAAAAATGGAGAAAAAAATTCACAGCTAAATCATACATGTACTAGAATTATAACCAGTTTATGATGAAAATAAACTTAAGACATACTTCACAAAATCACAAACATAACTTATCACAAAGTAGCGCAAATGAAATATATTCCTAAAGAAAAACTGGATTAATTAAAAATGTTCCTCCCTAGTTTTGCATTGTTCCTTTCATTTTGTTACATGTTGGTTACCTCATTATACAATAACTTTGGTCACAAAATGGGCTGGTTTCTTGTTTTTGTACAAAACTATGTGCAGCACAGATGTACCTCAGACTGAAAACAAGTATACTTAGGCATGTAATGCCAAGTTTTTCCTTCAGATTCTGTGAATGAAAAACCACTTTAGCTTAGGTGACCATGAAGAATGTAAAATGGTGTGGCAATATAAAGCTTCACATGGCATTTAATAACAACCACAATGATAATTCATCCCCTAACTTTAGCCACAAGCAGATGCTCTCCCTTTTTCCAGCCTTCAGCATTCTTCATTGTTAAATTATGGACAGTTCCATTGATATGTTTACCACTTTTTCACTGGAAACATCTAACTAACTACACATTTCTTGGTTCTCTGTAGAAGGACATTTTAATTACATCGCACAAAAATAAAACAAAACATAAATCAATCAGATGATGCTGATGATGATTTTGTTTACCAATTTGTTCTTGCATTATATTCAAAGGGAGTTTTATGTTGTGTCTTTTATGCTTAAAAAATACTCTCAAAATAAAGCAACTAAAATATTGCTCACATTTTAATCATTTGGCTACAATTTATAAGATAATGAAAAGAACAAGAATTTAATTCACAAACAATGGACAAATACATTCTCTACTTAACGTTTTAAGATACATGTAATGGTTTTGTTTTTCACATTATTCTTGCGTAATCAATTTTCTTTTAACTCACTTGGGACTGGCCCATATTTCAAATCTTACACCCCCAGGCTGGCCATTTTGGACCATTTCTAGTGTCATGTTAGATTAAGTGAATATTGTTCCTGTTTCTATACGTTTTTGCTTTTTTCTGAGGTGAACAGATTTTTTTGACGAATTTTTGAAAATGGTTGCAGAAATGGTTTTTAGATTTTTTTTTCCCTCAACCATGAACAAAAACAGTTTTTCACATCACATAAAAATCAATGCCAGACATTTTATAGAACGGTTACAAGAAAGAATTTAGATCTAGAATTTTGCAATTGACAACGCGCATCGATCTATCAAACGAGAAAGCAAACCAGATATGACCTTATTTAAGAAACAAGGACAATTTGACCACAAAAGGTGGTTTGGATGCCCTATAATTTCTTTAAAGTCTAAACTGAGATATCTCGGTATTCGGCCCCAGTGAGTTAAAAAAAAATCTAAGCCCAACACATGAAGAGTTAACCCTTTAAGCCCCATCGTCCCGTGTACTGGACAAATGATGTGGATAGTATTTCCCTACTGACCCGTACATTGGTCTGACACAGTTACCCTGTTCATAGTAGTCCGACATTAAAAATAGACGAGCACAGGATTCATAACCATGCAGCATGTTTGTCAGACATTCCTACGATAAAATAATCAAATGAATCGTCCTCAACATCGTGGGCTGAAATACCCCGGACTACATTTGCCAGTGATGAGGCTAGGAATTGGATTCTTAATTCAGGTGATGAAGAATTGGATTTACTTAATTACTGCCCTTTATGCCGGCTGGCATGTAGGGCAGCAACAAAGGTCCTCCAGTCCTGCCTGTCTTGGGCTACTTTTGTATCCTCCCCCAGCTAAGGCCCATGCACTGCAATTCCATTTCAACTGTTCTCTGCCAGGTGTTCTTTGGCCTCCCACGCTTTCTTTTTCCCTCTAGGGTCCAATGGAGGGCAGAATTGGATTTGAATGAGTATTATCCCGACAGTGACCTTGCTTTTGTTCATGATGATGTAGATGTAGATCGGGATGTAAACTATACCAGACATGGATGGACGATCTACGGCCTACATCATTCCTTCAGTGCACAGAATGTAAAACGCATCTGCATAAAGAAAGGCTCCATCTGCTGGCATGGAAGGTCCAGTTTTAGAAATACGAATCAGAAAACAGACTACTATTGTTTCTATAGTAATTTTCCTTGTTCCTGTTCATCAGTGGATTTTTTTTTTTCTGTAATGATTTATTTATAATGTAACTGGTCCATTTTTAACTGGGAGCCCCGAGGCAGGGATTGCGGGAGCTAGAAAGCCAGGGTTCAAAGGCAAAGGTAAAGCTCAACAAATGCCAAATTTGAAATTTTGCTTGGTATTGCAATTGCAATCTTGAAGAACTTGTAAACATGAAAAACAGATCTAAAAATGAGCCCCCCCCCCCAAAAAAAAAAATGGTGAAAATAAATACTCCTCATATAATACACGGAACTATCTAGCACAAACAAGACTAAGAAAAATATGAAACTCCCATTCTCTCATTGATGGGAACGGGAATAAGGACTGACTTCATTTTCATGGGGGTAAAAAAAATCATGAAAAACTGGAAAGATAAATTACATTAGAACGTGGCAAAAGTCTTTTTTTTTTCAACCTGCAAAGCCTCGACTCATTTATCCGCATGCAGTTTTTTAAAAGCTGACTGAGCTGCAGATTTTCGCAAGGAGTATACAATTTCTAAAGGCTTGTTGACTTTCCAGTATCTTTCCTTCACTTGCTCAAGGCTGGTGGGTCCACTCAGAAGGATGTATTGGCCAGGCTGT
Source organism: Bullina lineata (assembly GCA_039654405.1). Classification (NCBI taxonomy): domain Eukaryota; kingdom Metazoa; phylum Mollusca; class Gastropoda; family Bullinidae; genus Bullina; species Bullina lineata. The sequence continues at coordinate 7,576 of JBDFRD010305594.1, forward strand.
GTTGAAACAAAAATGTCAAATTTGCTGCCCCCTGATTCGTCTGAAACACAGGCAAGTATGAAGAATTACAGGTTACAATTATTATAGTGAAAATTCTTCATGTTACTCTTGGCTAAATATAAAAAAAATATGCCTTTTGTCCCATTAAAAAAAAAAAAAGTCTTAACGCTCTCTATGCTGGAATTAGAAAAAAAATTAGAAAACTTTAAACAATATATAGATACCGTACTTCACACCTTGTGTTATTTTTGCACTATTTGAATCAAACGTTTAACTTATTATTTATATATTGCTTTATAATTTCAAAAAAGAAGAAGTACAAGATGTTGTATTCTTTTCTGATATCTAGTGAGGAAGAAAATGTATGTAAAACTTCCGCCAAACTAAAGAAGGTGATCAAGTATCATTTGTCACCACACTGAAACCGGGATAACTCTGGTGCTTTTGCTCTTGATTGAAGGAACTTTTTAGTTTTACAGTTTGTCTTTTGTTCATCATGGCCATTGAGTTCACGCTCTTTCTGGTTCTCTGATATAATAGCACAATGCCTTGTTATGTGACCTATATTTATAAATTAAATACCAATCAGATACATGTACCAGTGTTGTGATTCTGGGGCATCGAAGATACAGATCCTCACTACTACAAGACAAAATCATATTGCTGCAATGCTTGCTGTAAACAAAGAGTCACCATGTTCTTAGCCGGATCGGGCTCTTAGGCGGATTTCAAAGGGGAATAAATCATTAAAAACCCATCTTTGTTCTAATCCCGCGCTGAGATGCCACATCCACTAGGCCTACGTAGGTAAAAAAAAAGAGCAGTGTTCCATCATGGCTGGGTAGGGGTGAGACTGGGTTGCGGGATCACACGATATCGAGACTATGGGGAGGAGGTGTTGGTCGGAGAATAGGGGCGGGACACAAAAACAAAGCGTAGATCTAGCCAATCATGACTGAACTAAGACACAAGGGGGTGGGGGAGAAATGGAGCTGAAGGGACATGCGATGAGAGCGGATAGGCTTGGCCTGCTGAACGGGGTAGGGGATGGGGTGGGGAGATGGGACAGAGAGAACGTGGCTTTGCTTTCCACCACAGCTAGGGCCTAACTCTAGAACACAGGCAGGGCGGCTGACAGTTTCTTGCGATTTAGGCGTTGGCTGCATAAAAAAAAATTAGTCGGCTAAGAAGACCGTGTTCTTAGGCAGGCAGAGACCACTACTATATTGCCAATGTTGTTGATGCCACATCACAATCTACACATCATACTGACAAACAATCATTAAAAAACAGGAGTATAAACTGATGAACTGAACAAAATATTTTTACATACTGCATACAAGATTAAAATACTTTACCTTCATCACAATTTGCTGACATGTCCAAGTCAAGACGGATGGTAAGATATTTTGACAAATGGTCAACTGAAATAAAAACAGATTTTCAAATGATTTATAATGTCATTCAGAAACTAGCAAAATAATGAAAAATAAAAATGTCATAGTTTTATCTTCCTTACCCAGGTCCTAAACACTGCAGATACTACAAGATTATACCATGAAGTGTGAGAATTTATACCATCCTATTTTCCAAATACCATCTGCTCACTCTCACTTATTCTGCTGAATATTAAACAAAATATGAATTTATTTTTATGCTAGCGTGATTGCACAATAATCCTACTCTTCAAGTGTCAGGCCTGGTGCGGGCATCGACGGCCATGGTCTTCCAGTCCACTCTATTATCAGTCAGCGGATGAACTTGTTGTTGGACATTTGTAAATTAGTTTACTTGTTGAGAAAGTATTCAGACTGTCAATATATGATGTTTGTTGTCTTCCTCTGCTTCTTTTTTCTTCAATTTTTCCACAGAGTATGAGTTTTTCTAGTCCTTCTTTTCTGCTGACATGGCCAAAAAATTTCAGTTGTCCTTTTCTTTTTGTTTTCATCAGAGTCCACTGCACACCTGCAAGTTGTAAAACTTCTTCGTTGGTCTTTTTTTCTGTCCAGGATATTCTAATTAATCTTCGTATGAACCACGTTTACGTGACCTCCAATTCATTTTTTTGTCTTATTGGAGATATTCCAGCATTCGCAGACTCAACCCAATAACACCAATAATCTACCTTGTCTTTATAATGCCAGACTAAGATCTGGCTGAAAGTTCCTTATATTCTTTTGTGTAAATCTTGATTTTATTGCCATACATAAACACACAGTAGAATGATTAGAGAGTAGAACTCCTGATCCACGAGTCCTGGGTTTGAATTCAGCAGTGACATGTTGTGCCCATGGGAAAGACAATATACACCATTTTTCTTCTTCCCACCCAAATGCAAATTAGGTACCAGCTTATTCTGCTTGGAAAGTAAACCTAGAACAGACCAGTGTCGTGTTTTGAGATATGTCAAAATCATGTGTTCCGCTTCAAGCTAGCAAAATCGGGAAAGAAGTTCTGGCTCTATGGGCCTCAGGCCCCTGGAGTAGATGGAGTAACAGCGGAAATGTTGAGAGGGGATGTGAGTGTAACAGTCCCCATCCTGACTGAAATCTTAAGGCAGGTATGGGAAACGGAACAGATACCGGAAACATGGAAAACAGGACTGATCTTCAAACTTCCAAAGAAGGGTGATCTGGGGAACTGTAACAACTGGAGAGGCATCACGCTTCTGTCCCTCATCAACAAGGTCTTTAGCAGGATTGTCTTGTCAAGACTGACAGCAGCCCTAGAGAAGGATTTAAGACAACGGCAAGCAGGTTTCCGTCCTGGCAGATCCTGTTCCAACCACATCTTCACTCTGCGACAAATCTTGGAACAGAGCAATGAGTGGAACACATCCCTGTACATCAACTTCATTGACCTGGAGAAGGCCTTTGACAGCATTCACAGAGAGTCCTTGTGGAAGATCCTGAGACACAACGGAGTCCCTGCAAAGCTTGTTCGGGTTGT
>JBDFRD010305705.1:0-10523 GCA_039654405.1 Bullina lineata
CACTAAATTGAAACAGAAAAATTACGACAAAGAGTTATTCCCACAGCACATGATACCATCGTCACGACATAGATGTGGTTTTCATACGACGAATTTTCAGAGACAAATTCTCTGACGCCTTCATTTCCTTCACTATCGCTAGTCCCAGAATTTCCAAGGCTTCAGAGAAATATTCTCTGACTTGTGAAAATAGCCTAGGCCTATCACCAAGCACGTCGCAGATATTTTTTTCAGAGAATTTTTTCATCTTCCATTTACACCCCTGGTGTGTGTGTGTGTGTGTGTGTGAGTGTGCGTATGTGTGTGTTACTAAGGTTTGATTTAGAATATTTCTGCTCCACTCCAGGCTCCGAGATGTGCAAGTGCCTGAAGTGAAGGAGGAGGAGACTGGGGTCAAAGGGGGTCAGGGTGAGGAGGAGACTTACTCCCCCTTGTCCTTCACTGATGTCTACTGTGTGAATGCTGTCACTGCAGATATCTTCAAGACTGCAGGATTCTCGTGAGATTTTCTTACTGAACTCATTCCTGGCATTCATTCCTGTAAAATGTACAGTGTAGTCCGAATATATCGACATCGATGGGACCAAATGAAAATGTCGATATATCCAATGTGTCAATATATAAGAAAAGACTTAAATAATAGAAAAAAATAAGAGCACAAGGCATGGGCACGAGCCAATCAGTGCGCCACAAGAGTAGCCTACATTGTACAAACGTGATAGGCTAGCGCAGATCCTAGCCAATGATAGAGTGGAGAGAAAGGCGGGCGGGCGCAAACTATCGCAATATGATAGATAAAGAGAATGAATAGGAACAACTTGATGATCAATTTTGACATAACTTAAGGGTTCAGTCGTCAGTCAGGATGTCGATATAAGCACTGAGGCTAGAAAAATGTGTGGATATAAGACAAAATATCTATTGATAAAATTATAAGTAAAAAAAATGGGACTTTAAAATTGTGTCCATGTATCAGAAATGTCGATATAACCGATGTCGATAAATCCGGATTACACTGTATTGCAACAACAAAAGGTATTTTAGCTCTTTTAAAGCTGAAAAGGTCCTAACAGCTGGTGTTAATATTTGCCTTAAAATAATGATACAAACCTTAGGATCTGTGCAGACACATCGCCTTTCAAAACTCATTTTTTAAAAGAAATCATGGGTAATAAAAGGAAGACAAGATACAAAGCTTTTTCTAAGGACACGAAGTCTGCAATGTTGGCAGCCTAACTACTCTGACATGACACAACAATGAAAAGAGTGACACAATTAAATAGTAGTTCTCAATAATTATAAAATCACTGGCTTCTGCAGCTCATGTGGTCAAGCTGGAACACTGCCATCCCCAGTAACTTCGTTGTTCCTGATGGGAAGCCTTAGCCAACAGGGGGAAGGAAAGGTAGAAGTAGGAGAGGCACATCCTGGCTGGCTGTCCAAAACAGCAGCAAACAGCTTTTGAAAGGTATGTTGACAAAGTGCACATTATATCAGTTTGAACCATGGCACTGCTGCCAATGAGATCAAACGAAACAGCAAATTCTGCTTGACCTTTCAATGCATACATTCTTAGTTCTACAACTAAAAAAAAAACCCACATTTTTATTTCATGACTTTTTAGAATTAATTTTTATTTAATTTGCACTGATTGCAAAGTTAAAGTTAGCTGTTTTCAGTGCGTGACATTTTTCTTTTAATTTAAATTATAGTGCGTAGGTCTAATGGCCGCAGACCAAGAACACGCCAGTAACATTATCAATTTTTGCATCCCACGTTTTGATTGGTCTTGTCATGAAAACTCACAATGTCACTTCCACTTTGTCATCAAGTCATCAAGTATAGATCTAGATCTATTTGCGTTACGATGGGTTCCGACGTATTTCATACTTTGTTGAACTTATCTGCAATTTTTTAGGTCACAATCAAAGTAACACAGACTATTCAGACTATAGATCTAGATTTTGATCTAATACTAATCGTCATAATAATAATAATAATAATAATATTCTTAAAAACTTTTTGTCATGAGATGTGTAATTGAATGTGTATCACTCCATTTCAATGCATCAGTCGTTACAAATGGTAATAGTAAACAACACATTTCAAAGCACCTGTAAATAAAAGATTAAAAGCATCTCTCTCTTTTTTTCTCTTTCTCTGTCTCTTGAGACTTTCTACTGTTACGAACCCCAAAAACTAGAATACAATACACCGGTACTAGATCTACTAAATAAACTTTGACTTTGATTTGGCTGCACTTACCGATGGGTGTCCAGGGTCTGAGCAGGAAGTATCTGCAAAACTCTTTTAAAGAAAACTTTATGCTTTTTAAAAAGGAGTTCATCCTTTTGTTTTAAAAAAGAAGACCCATCCCAGTGGGCCACAATATCGATCTTTCCCGACTTTCCATCAATGGGCGAAAAGTCCCTGGTTGTCGCCATTTGACTTGCTTAGCTTCCGGATAAACAATGAACAAAATCATGTCAGCAGGACATATTGATTACCTTTTTTAGCCTTTAGTGAATGATACTCACAAGGAAAGATTAAAAAAAAGAAAATTGATTGTTTCATTGTATATCATTACAAAAGATGTAAGTCAAAAGGATTCACGTACAACAAATCCTTAATATCGAAGTTTCTTTTTTTAAGCACTCATTTGTGATAATCATATCAATGTTTGTTAATGTTAACATCACCTTGTTTCTTGTTTGATCTTGCGAGAAATCTAGCGAGAAAGTGGTGCAATTCAATTTATTTTGCCGTGTACTTCTTGATCAACACACGGAGTAGATATATCTAGATTTACATTTATAAATTAAAAGAGGCTTGTAAGTATAATAACTTGGTTCAGGCAAGTGGCAAATTGGCCTGCAAGTAATCGGATTATTTTTGTTATAAGATCTAAAGTCGAAAGTTATTGTTAAGTTTAAAGTTGTTAAGCTGTAAGAGTTTAGTTTAGCCGACTGAGCCTACTGTGTAGTAAAATAAAGAACACAGACCAAATCTAGATCTAGAATCTAGTTTCTAGATCTAGATCAACTAAATCTAAATCAAATCACTGAACAGACAATATAATACAGCCGAGTCGACAGTAGTAACCTTAACCCTCTTTGTCTAGATAAGATGCCAATTTTGGGCCCTTGATGCCTTGATGATTGAGATGAGACGAGATGAAAGTAAGTTTTACTGCCAATGCCATCTATTCCATTTCCATGCAGAGTTCTTTCTCCACTCTCTGGTTTTTAGTAATTCCGGTTGTCTCCATTTTCACCCCACAAAGGTACATTGGTTGTTTTTTTTTAAATAAAACTTGTTTGCAACTTTTCTTATCCCGATTTTCATTGATATTATATCAAACAGTCTGTTTTCTGAAATCCACTCTGTTATTTGTAAGACTCAAGAGTTTTCTTATTATGTTTGTTTTTACAGGTGTTGCAAGACAAAAAAGCAAGCAAAAAGGTTCGCCATGAGTTGGCAAAATATTCCACAGATTCCAGAAGTAGCCGGGCCATCACTAAACCTTCCCGTTCACTCAACAATGTATGCCTCAGATTTAGAGCAGCAGCAACAGCAGTCTCTAGGGTATCCACAATCACATGGTTACAATTTTGTCGGCACTCCGCAGAGTCATTACATCCCTCACGGTCAACCGTTTGCACCTAATGGAGCATATACTCCTCAACAGTATTATGTAGATTATGGAAACCAATACCACCAGCCACCTCATCCGTCTCCAGTGTATGGTTTTCCTCCCAGCTTACCCTCCTATCAGCCTGGAATGCCCATTCAGTCCCCACAGGAAGAGGTCAGTTTCATGGCTGCCCCACAGGATGTAGTGCACCAGGGAATGGAAATTCACCAGGATTCTCATTTTCCTCAACACACAAGAGGAAGAGAAAGGCCCTACAGAGGGCGAGGAAGGGGCTCCCGTCCTTTTAACGACCGCGGTGGCAGGCAAGGCCATAGAAATTATAATAAAGCAAGTGGTGCGACTCACAGAGACTATTCAGAAAATGATTACTACGAACAAAATTACGACGCTGGTCGTAAAGTATTTTATTCACGGGGCAGGGGAAGAGGAGCTTATTATAATGATCACTTTCGAGGTCAGAAAGACTTTTCAGGCTTCAGAGGAGAACAGGAGTTAAATGCCCACGGTCAGGGGAAAGAAGAGTTTGGAAGTCCCGCCAATGCAAAAAATAGCCAGAACCAAAGTGAGCTTAGTGCAAGGCCTAGTTCTAGTAAGCATGAAAGGGAAGCAAAACCTAAACTTTCATCCACGTGTGGACAGTGGGATTCAACAGAGGAAAAACCGTTATCTGTCCGTAATGCTGAGAGGATAACGGACAGGAAGCTCTTGGGAAGAGGAGCGGGGAAACCAAAACCTCACTCAGGCAGGAAAGGAGAACAAGAGGAATCTGATGACAGAGGAGGAGGGGTAGTTAAAGACAAGGGGCGCAGTACATCGGGTGTACAGTTTAGTTCTGATAAAGAAAACAAGAGGAGGCACCAGGCTGACATGAAGGAGTATGCTAAGGGAGGAAGAGGAGGGCTCTCAGGCAAAGAGATGGCGCCTGGAACAAGGAATCTAGGAGCAAGGCATTCGGGGAATCAGGTTTCTGTGACAAAAGATGAAAGCCAGAGAGGTAAAATAGAGATGGACTTCTTGTACCACTACTTCTTCTTCTGCCCCGACTACTTCTCCTACAGCTACTACTACTTCTCTTACAGCTATTACTACTTCTCCTACAGCTACTACTACTTCTCTTACAGCTATTACTACTTCTCGTACTGCTATTACTACTTCTTCTACCACTACTACTTTTCCTACAGCTACTACTACTTCTCCTATAGCTACTACAACTTCTTCTACCACTACTACTTTTCCTACAGCTACTACTACTACTTCTCCTACAGCTACCACTACTGTATAGTGTGTGCTATTCTGTGAGAAGAATATAGTTTTCTACATGCATGCTGTTAATCTTCTAAGTCGACTGGGTAGAGAAAAAAAACATGATTTTTGCTGTTTCATTGGATAGCAAAAATTGTGTCCTCATGGCTGAAATGAGCATGAAAATTCCATTACAGTAGTAGGTGTGGCAATTGTGAGACATGAGCGCAATACAAAAAAAAAATAATTCAAGTATTTTCATTTTTTGTAAAATGAAAAGATAAATTATATATTGCATTGAAGAAATGGAATTCAGTGTTGGCTTTCCTGTCTTCAACAAATTGCAGACGCTCAAAAGTTCTATTTTCTTACTGGATTTTTTTTTTTTTCAGGGGCGTTGACCGAACAGTTGTCCAAAGGCAAATATGAGTGTATGGTTTGCTGTGATAACATCCGCGTGGAAACGGCAGTATGGAGCTGTGAGAATTGCTACCATGTCTTTCATTTATACTGCATCAAAAAATGGGTGCAGTCTTCTTTAGATCAAGGTAAATGGATATCTGGGTTTTTTTCTCTTCTCTTCTGTCCACTAGGTCTATGATGCAATACTTCTCTTTTTTTTTTTCCCATCTTTATGTAATTGACCCTTATGTTGGAGTAAAAAAATTATGTTAAGTGAAGGCATAAAAAGAAAATACCTCTTCAGTCTGATACAAGGAATAATTGAATGTGTTTTGTGTCTCAGAAGCCATTGACTTAGTGACAGCCATGTCCTGATCAATTCAAGGCCACATATTTAGTTTATCAGTTATTTTGACTAGAATAAAAAAAATGTTTTCTTGGTTTTGAAGTGTGAGCAACTCGATTTATTGTCAAGCATCTTTACTACTTAACCAGTGCTGTATTCCTTATTCTGAATTATTAATGTTTGGTTTCATTTAGAACTAAATAAATTGTAATTTTGTGAAGTAAAGGAGTAAAGCAAGATTTAGCTCTACCCCTCGTCTTCTGTTCACTCATAGAGAGTTTAATTTGCAGTGCATGCAATAAGTGTATGCATATTATAGGCATGCCTTTCTACCCAGAAGTGTTTTAACATTTCTGAAGAAATTCGGAATAGGTTTTAAATCTATTCCTGTCTGTTCATGTTTTTCGTAAATTCTTGTTGTTTCTCTGCACTCAGATTGTACAATACAAATATAAAACGTGCTAAAATATGCTATTTGTTTTAACCGGTTAAAAAAAAAAATATATATATGTTGGCTGATTTTTAGCATTGATATTTTTTACCTCTTAGAAACAAATTCATGGCGATGTCCAGGATGCCAGAATGTTTCATCTAGGATGCCAACACAATACCGATGCTTTTGTGGTATGTTGAAAACTTGTAGCTTTCTGTTGACTGATATGCATGAACAAATGTTTTGTACTAGTCTTATAATTGATTTCTATGCTATCTATTCAGACTCATAATAACCTTTTCAAGATTGGTGTTTAAAAATACGTTTTATTTCTGCATTAATTATATTCTTTGATTTTATTGTTTTGGTAACATTTTTAATCATTTCATGATCGATTTCCTGCAATTTCTGATACACTCCAGAAATTCCAAAACAAGAAAATTGTTTTGAACTCCATGAAAATAATTCAACAGGGTTTTCTTAAAACTTTTTTTTTAAGGATCTGGTTCATTTTTTACCTGCGAATATGATTTTTTTTCCCCCTAACATGTAAGTACCTTATTATTTTGATTGCTTCCTCTTTCATTTGGATTTCAGAGGTTTTTCAATGCTATGTTTCTGTTCCTCTCTCCCCAGGCAAATGTAGAGATCCCGTATTTGTGCGAGGAGAGACGCCACACAGTTGTGGAGAGGCATGTAAGAAGAGGCGGAGAGTGGAATGCAAGCACCCATGCACCATGTGAGTCGTCTTTCTCTCCAGCTCAGGGATGGTAGCATTAGTGGTTCAGCAGACATGCCAACTTTACGAGTTCGGCGTAAGAAATTACGAGGAGCCGTCAGAAATTAATGTTTACGGATAATTACGAACAGAATACGGATATATGCTTTTAAATCTCATTGCCGTTGCGTTCTTCTGGCGTTATCCTTGTACGTGGTAAAATTACTCTTTTGGGTCCTCATTTTACTGCGAGTTCAGCTCATGATTACTCCAATCCTCAAATGGGGTTTACATGTCTGGGTTTAGTCGGTAGGCTACAATCAAAAGTTGTTGGTTTCAATCTTCATTGTGTGTGTCAAACTGTTGTCTGGGAAAGTCAGTTTACACTTGATCTCCCCTTTCTGCCTCGGTATGAATTAGATTCCAGTATATTGTTTCTAGTGAATTGGCAAACACAATCAAAAGAAGCTATCCCCAAAAACGCATAAAGACAAACCAATGCTGACCTGTCTTCTGGGGTCCAAACAACATTGATGCCCAAGCTGAATCAAAATTGCACAATCTTTGAGTCCAAAACAGAGGACTTATCTCATCGACAGGTAGGCAAGGGATTCATCCACTTTTTTGCATTTTAAGTGAAGAAAACCTACAACAGGCAATCATCCCTTTTTATAAGGTGGAATTATAGTGTCTTCTGTCCTTTCTTGGCTTAAGCGTGGCTCATGAGATTGTGGACATTTTGAGGAAAATTGATTAGCTCAGGAGTAGGCCTGTATGCTCTAACTCCTTTTTGTGGTCCCAACATTTTCTGGAGGGCTCAATTATATCGCTTTAGGTCTTTTCTCATTAAAGAATGAACTATTTGAAATACTTTTCATAGGTGCTTTTTGTGCAGTAGAATCAAGGTAGTGGTTTTTCCTGTTCAGTAATAGTAAATAATATTCTCAGAGGTATTGAAGAAGCTATTCTTTTAAGATGAATCCTCTGGTCAGGGCTTCTTGTGTTGAGCAAAGTGGTGTCTAACAAAGTGATATTATTGTAAAACTTTTATTTATTGGGGTAATCAAGCTTATCAGTCTGACAGAGGTTATAGAACTCTATGTTACTTCTTCCGTCTTGATATGAAATGGGTTTTTTTTTCTGTCCTTGAGTGAATTTTATATTTCACTAAGTACCCATAAAACAGAAATTGAGGTTACATTGTAAAGACATTTGAATTGGTACTGTTCTAAGTAAAACAGTCTTAGTTTCAAGATTTTTGTGGTTTTGTTTTTGATAAAGGCAAATATAGATTTACGACAGACTAGTGACCTGTCCAAGAGATGAAGTAAAAATCATCTTGTTCTGCTTCACCTTACAGAAACCAGGATAAGATCTGGCTCTATGGGCCTCATAGGCCTTAAAGGAACTTAACTTACTTGTTTATATAGATTAGATTACAAATGTGTTGTAAATTAAACTTTGTGTTAAAGATGATGTTTCTTTGACTGTCCTCAGACTGTGCCACCCAGGCCCCTGTCCTCCGTGCAGCTCCACTGTGAACCAAACTTGTGACTGTGGACATGTCAAGTAAGATTGATGTCTACAGTACAGAAAAAAATAAACTTATATCTCTCTCCCTTCTCAGTTTTTTTGTGCTAAGTGATGATGATTTTTTTTGTTGAGCTTCGGTTTTCCAGTCTTGTTGTTGTTAGGGCTGATATCGCCAACGGCTAATTGACCTATCAGGCAGTTCTGCTCTTAGTTTTACGTATTTTGTATTGTTATCAGAGACGCATCTTCAATGGGAGTTAAGGTCTTTTTTTCACTTTAGCTGCGACAAATTCATTTTTAAATTATTGGTCAGTTGAAATGCAACAACAGCAGAATTTATAATCTCATGATGGTCAGAGCCACATGAGGCCTTCATCAGTGAAGAACAGTAGTTTAGAAATTCATGTTGGTAGGCAGGTTATTGCCCTTGGGTACTTCTTCAATAATTATGGTTATAGCGTGCTTTTGCCTGCTTCTGAAAGAAAATTAATGAGAGAGAAAGAATTAAACATTTCGTGAATAATTTTAAGGAAATTAGATTCATCGTGTATTTTCTTTGTCCTTAGAAAAACCATGCTGTGCTCAATGGCCAAAGCATTCAAGTGTGATGAAATGTGTGGGAAACTGCTGAACTGCTCAGAGCACAAGTGTGAGGCTGTGTGTCACTCAGGTCCTTGCAAGGCCTGCCAAGTGTTCACCATGCAAGGTAATTACCCCGTGATCACAGAGTCATGAGAAGGGGTGGAAGAAATAAATTGAGGACAAGCACTGCGTGTTGGCTAAATGGTTAGAGCATTGGTTTCCCAAGCTAAGGGTTCGGGTTCGACTCCTGTGTTATGTCCTTGGGGAAAGGCAAATGACAACATTTTTTCTTTTCCCCACCCATATGTGAATTGGGTACTGGCATTTTTCTGATGAGGAAGTCCGCCTATGACAGACTAGCAGTCCTGCTACCAAAACCAGGATAAGCTCCTGCTCAATGGGCCTTGAAGGAACTTTATTTTATTTATGTTTCAGAAGAAGAGTACAAAAATCAGAGTTCATATTCAAAGAGAAGTAGTTATCATTGTACCATACGCACATTTTGAAGAAAAAAAGTCTTACATTTCTTGCGAATTATTAAGGGGAGAAAAAGTTGCCAAATCATCTGTCAGTTAGATCTGGACGAAAAGACAAAATAGCATCACCTCAATAGCAGTATGTAAACACGCACGCACACTCATTCAGAGGTAGCAATAATGATGTGTTAAAATGTTTTCTTACAATGAAGCTTTATTTTTAATTTCCTCCTTGAAATCTTTCAGAATGCTTCTGTACAAAAACCACGAGGAAAGTAATGTGTGGTACACAAGACTTCCAGGTGACTTCATTCGGCTGTGAGAAGATTTGTCAACGGTAGGTCAACAAACTGTCAGCGACATACACAAATGAAATAGACCGCATACAGACCTTTTGCTTTTTTTTTAATAGAATAAGGAATTTTAGAAATATATTATAGCAAAAGGAATTTTAAAAATAATTACGTATAATAATAATTTATTTAAGTGGGTTCGTTTCTTTACCTTTCAGAGTTGTAGGATAAGACACATTGTTAATTCAGGTAAAGGGATATATTTCTTTGCTGTATATTGTTTTCACTCTTTTGGGAAAGTTGTTTAATATTCTCTGTAGTCCTCATCAAAACTGGATCTGATCAGTTTCAAAAAGATTGTTGGTTTCGAATTTTATGTCTCAAAGTTATCATAAAACAGAGTTCAAGTGTTGAAATCCGAAGATCTTTATTAACCAGCTAGTATAATAACATCTGAAACAAAATTGTGTAAGTGGTGACTGTACACTGAACCATAACACAAATGAATAATGCTTATTTACACACAGTATTTGACTCTTCGAACCCTGGCCCCTAGAGTCTTACTGTTACTTGCATCTGAGCTCCTGAGCTAAATTTGATAAAGTGTACCCCACTTATTTGTTACTTATACACATGCATCTGAGCGCCTGAGCTAAATTTGATAAAGTGTACCCCACTTATTTGTTACTTACACATGTATCTGAGCTCCTGAGCTAAATTTGCCAAAGTGTACCCCACTTATTTGTTACTTACACATGCATCTGAGCTCCTGAGCTAAATTTGATAAAGTGTACCCCACTTCTTTGTTACTTACACATGCATCAGAGCTCCTGAGCTAAATTT
>JBDFRD010305816.1:0-10522 GCA_039654405.1 Bullina lineata
TTTCCGACGCATTTCATGCCCAATTGTTGAATGTAAACACAACTTATTAGGTCCGAATCGAAGTGGCACAGACTATAAGTGTTGAGCGTAGATCTAGAAAATCTAGATCTAGATCTCTAGTTACTTTGCAAAGGGAAATTTCTCTGGTGGCTGAAAAAAGAACATTAAAGTAATTGAACACAAGTGAAACATTCAGTCAGAGTGTTAACGGGGTTCGCAAAGGTCCTTAAAAAGTCCTTAATTTTTAAAAATAGCGGAAGCTCCTTAAAAGGTTCTTAAAAATTTACACCAAAATGATTTTAGCCACTCGATTTCGTTTTGAGCAAAAGGATTTAACAACAAGCACTAAGTTCCAAATGAAGGCATGAAGATGTAAATAGTGTAAAATCGTTTCTAGAGAGTCTAGTATTTTTGTATTCGTAAAAAGTGTAGATCTAGACAAGTTGGAAGAATTTCATATAGATTCTAAAGCAATTACAGCTTCACTAATAAAATAAGAATGGCCCCGAAAAATACACCCAAGCTACGTTGATATAATATTGCGGTAAGTCCGTTGTGTCCTTAAACATTTCTGGTATGGTACTTAAAGGGTACTTTAAAAGTCCTTAATTTTGGTCTACACAAATTTGTATGAACCCTGGTTAAGGTGGCTTCGCAAGATCAAAGACCATCATTTCAGTATCCAAATCGAGACGGGTCCTATACTGCAAAAATCCGGAAAAAAAAATATGGTGGAAAACAAGATGACAGATCTGACCATCTAGCCTACTTGAAAACCCCAATTTTCATGATTTTTTAAATTGTTGATAGGCATTAAGTGTCATCATTTTTTAGCTAAAGATCTCAGGAATCCAAAATGCAAAAAAAATTGGGCATGAGGGTATTATGCAAGCGGAGAAATAAGGTTGAACACACTTACCCCCCTTTGAGTAAATATTCCAACATTATCCTTCCAACAAGATTTCTGGGTTCCTGGAGTGCAACACATAGTACAGAGTACAATAAAACTCTCAAAATTTACAAATACCAATCTCAAGTACACATTTTTCAGATTTACAACGCATTTATTCACGTGTAGAAATAAAAATGTACAAGAGGAATATTCAGTAAATATTTTTTTTTTTTAAGCACACGAAAACTACACAGAGAAGCTGTAATGGTCTCTGTGGTCCAAGTACCACTCCTCTGGAGTCATTATTTTCCGGGTATAATAATCTGGAGGGCCATGGGTGATGAGGCCCTCATCGTCATGTTCTCCAAATGAATATTTTGTTCTGCTCTTTTGAAGGAACTGGACGCCAAAACGTTCTTCGCTGGTTACTAAGATGATCTGAGTAAAGAATTAAAACAGACTTTGGTCTTTCAAACATCATATAAAATTAAATCATTAGACAAACGATGAAAATGAAAAGATACTGATTTGTCAAATAAAATGAAAATAAATTAAGACTGATAGGTAATTGATTTGACAACAAAAGCATATATTGCATCGAAAGCTTCTTAGTTTTGTTTGCCATTTGCAGTTATTTTATAGGAAACAACTAAAAAGGAATATGGACAATTCACAAGCTTGTGATAGTGTAATAAATATTTTGTGCCCAGTTAATTTGACAAGTCAGCTTGACATAGTCCCCAACTTTGGGACGCTGTTTATCAGGGCTGAAAAATAGGTGGTTTCCTGTTAATTTACACTTAAATGAAATTCATCTAATTCAATTCAAATTATATATATAATATATAATACTCATTATATTTTATATTTTTACTGGCACATAATAATGAATTGTAATACATACATTTAATTTGTGAATGAGTTGGCTTTGGTCTCCACAAAGGTTTTGTTTAATATAAAAGACAGTTTCAGCACTGGGGACACAGGAAAAAAAGGCGAGTTGTAGAATTTGAAATAAGTAGATTAAGCAGTATACCATAATTCTAAATACAATATTATTACATGTGTTATCATTATCATTAGTCATGGCAGTAGTGATTTACTTTGGCTTGCTTGTGCACTGCAAAGTGCCAACAATCTCTTTGTTGAGGCATTGCTGCGGCCTGTCTACCCTGCAGACAGTGCAGAAGCAAGCCAGCCACCTGGCTGTTAGAACAGGGCCACAGGATACTGAATTGGTGGTACTTTCTTGTACCAACCATTGCAAGGATTTCATCACTTGGTTCAAGCCTGTCCACCTAGTCAACCAAGATGTAAATGAGTAGTGTGTATGTGAACAAAAAATTGCAAAGATTACACTCTCTCTATCAGGAGCAACAGATACATGGTGTAAAAATAATTGGGCATGCATATTTCAGCAAACATACTTTCTCACCTCCTGTCAATGCTAAAGTGCTGAGACAGGTACTCAAAGTATCATGGGCACAAGTGAAACATTGACACCGATGTTAAGCATACCTGTCTCTCCATCTGCCTCCCCTCAGCAATTTTTGAGAAGTTCAAGAGTATTGACTTCGCATTTTTTCTCCTTGTAGTTTTCACAATATTGTAAAAATTGTAAAATTAATAAGTCCCATTTTGGTGCATATTTGAAAAATTGTCATAATTTGGAATTTCGGGGAAATGTCTTGCACACCCATGTATCGTGTGAAATGATAAAAATCCGAGAACCATTTTAAAAATTTTTTCTCCTACGTAGTGGAATTGAACATATGTTGCCATGTAACAAAGTTTTCAGATGTACCTGCAGTTTTAATCTGCTACTTTTTACTTACATAATTAATTAAATTGATTTTTATTTGCACTGATTGCGAAGCCATTTAAAGTGGATGTCACTTGTGTTTTGTTGTAGGCTGAAATTTGCCAGTTTTAACACACAGGACGGTCTCGAATGACTTTTTTTAAATCTACAAAGTCATGTTTACATTTTAGTCCTGCTGAGTTCTATGCTTCACAAAACATTTTGGTGAAGTATTTGTGTTGTACGATAGTTTCTGACGCATTTTATACCCATTTGTTGAATTTAACCACATTTGTTTTAGATCCAGACTGAAGTGACATTGACTGTAGGACTAATGGTATGATAGTGCCTTGAGAAGTCGAGTCCAAGCAACGTTTTTAAATACTCTTGTGTTTGTCATGAGTCATAAGGGGTACGCCTCTAACAAAATTACACCAGCATGATAAAAATCTCCCAAAAGTTTGAAAAAACATCCATTTTAGTTTTGTGATGCTTTAATTTAAAGGCTCATAGAAAAGAAATAGAAATGGTTTTCCCGTTAGTTTTCTTTTTATATTATCATGTCATATTCCGACCCAACTCAGGTTCTAAGATCTGAATCTAAATTTGTTACTCATATATGAAGTCAAAAAAATCTGGAGTAGATTAGTCCTGAATCTGTGCTATTGTCGAAATGCTCTTTGACTTTTGGATTTGGAATTGTTGTAGTAATATTCTTTCGATGAGCATTGCTAGTAATATGAAAATACTGTAGTATTCAATTTATACATTCAATCTTGCCTTGTACTGATTCACAAATATGTAGTATTCAACAGAGAATCAATAACAATCTCTTCATGAACGGTACTGTTGTATGACGATTCTTAGAGAAATTTAATTTTGATTTAAAAGATGTTACAATCTGTTCACGAACAGTTCTGTTGAAGGTCTATTCTTTGAGAAATTTAACTTTGATTTAAAAAATGTTACAATCTGTTCATGAACAGTACTGTTGTAGGGTTATTCTAAGAGAACTTTATCTCTGATTTAAAAGATGTTAATTTTTTTTTCACAGCCCCTGCTCCAAACAGTGTTATTCCCTCTATTGCTATAAAATGCGTTGACAAAGAAAATAGATGGCACACTGGAGAAATTCATCCTCTTCTTCCACGGGGGAACAAGTCCTGTGACCCATTGGAAAAATTTGATGCGCAGGTATATTATCCATTGAAACTTTTACGCTTGAAAAAAGTTACGCTTAAGAGAAAAGCCCATTTAATAAGTAATTTTGTTGGTGATAGTATAAAAGCTATTTTAAGATGCTGTCTATTAAATTCAAATCCGTGGAATGATATGAAACTATTTGAAAGAGGAGACTGTTACAATAGTTTTTGCTTGTGGGATGAAACCAGGAATCAAGTCACTTCTTGGAATATAATAAGAAAGGCAAAACAAAAAAGAAAGGAACTGTAAATATGTAGTTGAAGATAAGTTTAGATTTACTTTTTAAGAAAAAAGGTTTGTGCTTTTTATTGTTTGATTTTGTTTTTTTGTTCACAGAAAGTGGAGGATTTGAAAATTGATGCCAATCAGATTGTGTTCTCTCAGTGGGTTCCTTTGCCTCGTGATGAAAAGCAGCTAGACATGTCGCGCTGGTTTCAGAATCTCATCAGTGTTATACAGGTGGACATCAAATACAACTCCAAAAATCCATACCGTAAGTTTTAATAGGTCTAGACTCATAAGCATTATTTAAATGTGCAAAACTGAGACCCAACAATTCAATATTTTATAGATGAAGTACTTTGTTTATGTAAGTATGATGTTATGTCAAGTGTGACTGGAAGTGAGTGAAGAAATATAAAAACATAATAATTTTTCATTATGGTTAATACAGGCCTGTTATTTTCTCACCAAAAATATTTATTTGTTGTATTTTTAGCTGAAGGCAAGCGTCCTCAGATGCTTCTTGAAGCAAAGTTGTTTTACCGTGACAAGGAAGATGCCGAAGATGATTGGAAGCTCCTTGCTGCCTCCCCAGAAAACCGAATACTTGACTGCAGCATTGAAAACAGCCAGGTAGGCCTATAATAAGGTGCCATCTCTAACCTCAAAATGTGATCTTGCAAGAATGTTGCTTATTTGAGGTTTTTTGATCATAATTTCTTTGCTTCTGTTTCTGCATGTTACATATACATTCACAACACAAATATTTTCTTGCTTGCCCCAGTGATCTGTTAAATGAAATTCAATTCAGAAACACTGAGTTCTGACAGAAATAATAAATGAAAATATTTTCAGTTGTAATTGCGTAGTATCTTGTCTTCCTCTTGCTGTTCCTAATTATTTCCCAAAACTTTTAGGGAGAAATGATGATTTTTTGATTCACCTTTTATTGTATTGGCTATTTTTAACATAATATACCCATGTTACACTGTTTATGATGTCAAGTATCATCTCTCTGTCTTCAGCGTGAAGAGGGTAGTCTGTATGACTGTGAACTCCTCCCATTCTTTGAGCTGGGTAGTGTGCACTATGACTATTACCTTATCAACATCCGTCTGCCTGTCAGTTTGAAGACTAATGACAACCTGATTGGAGAATTGGGTGACTTGCACATAGTGGTAAGCCTTACATTTAGATTGTCACTAAACAATTATTGCCCTTTTGCAGATTTGTATAATTATTATGTCATTTTTGATGTGGAATATTTCTTTAAACTCTTCTTCTGACATAGTAATCTGAATTGCAGTCTTTACACATTTACTGTAAAATTCTTGTCATGTTTGTTCTTTATTCTTGCAGTCACGATCCTCGAGTTATAAAAATTTTAAACATCAATCTTCAACCCAGTTGCTCTTCTTGTTTTGTCCATCAGACCATATTCCAGAATGGTGGTTTCACAAAGGTCTGGTTCTCTATGAAAACTGTTATGTTCCCTACTGTGCTTGGTGTGCTGGTTTGGTTTTGGCAGCGAGTCATCCTTCAAGGTCGATCCACTAACTTGACAGAGAGGTAGGCATGTAAAAGACTGACAACTTACGTTTTAGGTATTAGAACAAAATAGTAGATATGTATCATTTATCCAAGAAGCTCAATTTAGTTTCAGTTATTTATCATCTGTTTGCCAGTCTTATTTAATTGACTGAATTCGTTAATAAAGAAGAGGAAACATGCCGTAAATATTATGGTATCAAATTAATTGATTCAGTCAGTATAACTTAGTAACATGTAGACATTTTTTAGTCTGTGACTTACTTATTCCTCAATTTGAAATGCTCAAAACTTGTACTGATTTTTTTCTTCAGGACTTTATTCTCTCTTGGCATCATTCTCAGCATAATGAACTGTGAGTTTTTTGCTTCTGTGTGGCTTGTGCTGTACAAGATAATACATTTATATGTAATTTGTGAAAACATTGACTATGACTGAGCATTTTTTCTGTCCTTATATGAAATAACAAATATTAAAAAATAGTTGTGTAAAAAATTCATAACATATTGTTGAAAGCTTTGATGGATGGCTGCTCTGTCTGTATGTATTGAGTGGTGTCTGTACTCTCTCTGTAAATCAGCAGTCAACCTTCTTTGATCAACAGAATTCTTGAAAAATGTCTTTCACAGTTTCATTGAATTAGAGTTATTCAACTTTTTAACTGTTTCCTAGGTCCGGTCGAATGGCTGACTCTGGCTTTGAATATTCCCTTCATGATGCTGCTCAATGACATTCGAGATGGAGCATTTTATGCCATGCTCCTTTCCTTCTGGCTTATCTTTGTTGGAGAGCACATGATGGTAAGAATGGCAGTACATGTATTGGCAATGTTACAAGCAAGATATGTCCGACTTTTTATTGTTATGTTTAAGCTTCTTTAACACAAGAAGTGACTACTAGGCATCTCCTACAAAGAGCATTATATCACGAATGAAGAAGTTCGGCACAGAATCAGACAAGTCGTTAGGCTTACAAAGACCTTTTGACCTTGGTCAAGAGACACAAGCTCAGATGGTATGGCCATGTCATGAAATCATCAGAGTTTGCCAAGACATTCCTGCAGGGCACCGTGCATGCAAGGAGTTAGGAGGGGCAGACAGAGGAAGAGATGGGAGGACAACACCTCAGAATGGAGGGGATTGAGGTTAAAGGGAGACAACCAGGAGGTTTGAAAACCGAGAGGATTGGAGGATGCTTGTTGCAGATCACCTGTGGCACCCCAACGGACAACAAGACTATGGGATAGATAGGATAGGATAGGAACACAAGAAGTGATAGACGAACTGGCGTAGTGTTTTTAGTTATTAAGTCATTCATTTCTCTTCTGCCTTGTGTTTTCTATCTGATCCAGTACACTGGTTGTTTACAAGTTTTCACATTAGGATTTTTCTTGGTCCGTGGATTTTAGGTTATTTAGAATGATGAATTCTTTATTTTAGAAGTGGAGACATTAAGCTGTTATTGTGTTACATTGTTCAGAATCACACCTGATAGGTAACTAGTTCATAGGCTCCTTCTTTAACTTTCTTATAGCCTTGAATACTGCTCATTTTGTTTCTTGTTCCTTGTTAGGATTTCATTTAAATCACACTCATTTCAAAATAATGAAACAAAACCTCATCATTGTGGAGACTTTATTAAATTGAGAGCTGCATTAACCTGACTTTTGTCTCTTGCAGGACCAAATGGAGAGAAACAAACTCTCAGCTTATTGGAAGCATCTGTTGGTTGTTATTCTGGCGTGTACAGCTCTTTTCGTGTTTGAAATGTGTGAAAGGTACCAATGCTTAGTTCAATATGGAATCTTTCCAATACATGCTCTTTGCAGTAGAAATGTCTTTCATTTGTCTGCCTATATGTATGTACATAATATGTCTGCATCTCTCTCTCTCTCTCTCTCCAAATCATGTCTTTTTTTCCTCCACCCCAATGAAATTATGGTGAAAATTTGACTGTTGAGCAACACCCATACACATTTCTTCATATTTATAACATTTTTCATTCGCAATTATTTAATGTTTTAAACAAACAATAGAATGCTCAGTGGAATACGTTTATGAGTATATTTTGTAGCATAAAAATGTTTATTTTTATTTTTCCTTAACAGAGGTCGCCAGTTGGTGAATCCATTTTACAGTATCTGGTCCTCCGACATAGGGGCTGGCTTTGCTGTATCCTTTTACTTCTCACAAATTTAGCAAGAGACAAGATTCTACTGAGATATTCCTCACTTCTATGGGGACTGAGAATTAGATGTGATAGTAGGAAAAGATATCAAACTATATTTAATATGGCAACAGAAAAGACTCGGAAGTTGGAATTTTGGCATTAATAACAGATAGCATTTGAACAATAAAGAGCTGAAATTCAGTTTGCATATTGAAAATGAAGTCTTTGTGAAGTAGAAGACGGTTTAAATTGAGAATGAATTCAGTACTCACAATACACAAACCACCATGACTATGGTAGGCTATGTAAGACATTTTTACCATGTATTATGGGAACCAAGCATTGTAAAAATGAAGGAAATTTTTCTGATCTTGAATTTATGCCTAAAGAATCTGAAATACCGTTTTTAAATACACAGGAGTACTGAGACAGCAGAAAAAGTAATTATTAATTAGAAAAATATTTGATAAGTGAAACATAGATATAAATTCACAAACCGAAAAACAATTAAGTAGTGATGGAAGCATGTTTGTAACTGTAAGTTAAGTTACTGAGAGAAAGAACAATCCCAGTCCAAGTAGTCCTTGACATACTGATCAGCTGGCCTTCATCATTGTGGCTGCTGTCTCAGCTTGTCTCTACTTCCTGTACCTGTGTTACATGGTGTTCTGTGTCTTCAGGAATATCAGTTCAAAGCGTAATTCTCTGTTAGCCATGAGCAGTCTGCGTCGCAAATACTATATGGTGAGTCAACTGCTTTACAATGTCAAGTATATTCACTTGTAAACCCTTACTTTAAAACTCATCTAAAGATGTTTGGGCTCTTGATGATTTTAATCTAATAAGTACATCCATTTTGTGGAGGTGATGTTAATAATTGTCAGAAACGTATATTGTTTGAATAATATATCATGTAAGCTGCATGTAAACATATTTTTATATCTAACAACTGTTTTTTTCTGAGTCAATTATCATTTTTTGTGACTCTCGGTTGTAGCAATGAAAGCTTTAGCAGAGAGGAATAAACCTAAACAGACAAAGGCTAGTTCTTTCAGCAAAGAGTTATTGTTGTAAGTGGTTCTAAAAGCTATAGTTCTACAGTCGAACCTGCCCAAGACGGAAATGGAAGGGAAGGGGGAAAAGTTTCCATCTTGTACAGGTTTCTGTCTTAAGCAGGTTCTGTCGGTTTCTTTGTTTAACGTTAGTTTTCCGCAGGTCTGATATCGCTGACGGATTAGGCAGGGCCATTGCAGGGGGGGCACTTGTATAAGGGAGAGGGTGGGCGGGCTGCCATAGTCTGTAAAAGCCAGGAGTATTTTATATATTATGCTGATTGGTTCTCCGTCGGCGATACCAGAACTGCGAGCATACGGGACGGGAAAACCAACTATAACCGAAAGAAGTCAGTGATTGGTTTTTTGGACGCAAACCAAGTGAGCAGTGACAGGATCATGGATGGACCTGTTTACTGCCGGTAAAGATCAAAGGCTCACTTTCGCTGGCCACGATGCTCTGGTTTTACATCACACAGTCTCGACACTCGTGATTAGTCAATCTTAAGTCACGTGCTTCGGTACCAAACCGCCCGCAGCCAAGCGCAGTTGAATAATTTTATGGCTTGGGCAGTCTAGTAGTGAGGGACACAAAGGGACTGCGGTCTTTCTCCCACGATTTTCGTCCGTGTTCGGTAAAATTAAAGGCTTTTCATCGTTCAGCATGTGTCTTAAAGGAGCCTGGGCTAGTAAATTCCATCTTGCACAGGTGATTTGCTCATTTGCGAGAGAATTTTGCTTTCCGTTTCCGCGTTGGACAGGTTTCCATTTTTACAGGTCAAATGTAGGAATTAATCACGGGGGGAAAAATAAGATTCCGTCTTGACAGGTTTCCGTCTTAGACAGATTTCCATCTAGGCAGGTTTGGCTGTATTTTGAAAATGTTTAAGATTCATGTCCGTATCTAAATATAATATTCCAAGTTATTCACAAGAAGATGCAATCTGATCATTGTTATTCTATGAGTTGTATGACATTTTTTTGTTGCTGTTAGTCTTCTATTTTTGGACTAAGATGAATTTGAAAATAAAATCGGAGGCATACTTCATACATGTGACATTTAAATAAAAGTAATCGACTGATTTATTGCATTTTTGTAGTTCTTGTTTTTTGTTGTTTTGATCAGAGCCTTTTGACATATGATATCATGATTCTCTCTCGTAGTTGCCTTGAAGTTTCATTGTTAAAAAAAAAACATTTATAGCAAACTCAAATTTCTGACTATTTTTTTTTTTTAGGGGCTGATCTTCCGTTTCAAATTCCTGATGGTGGTTACTTTGCTGTGTGCTGCCCTGACTGTCATCTCCTTTATCATTGGCCAAGTGAGCGAGGGCCAGTGGAAGTGGGGAGATGAGGATATTGCTTTGGAGTATACCAGTGCATTCCTTACAGGTATGCCTGTTTTGTTTTATCTGATTATTCATGATTATTTGTTTGTATGTTTCTTTTTCTTTCTCAGCCACATGTTTGTAATATATGTGGTGTGTAAATGAAAATCTTTTTAGTTGTTTTAGATATGACCCATTCTCAAAAGGTGAACTTCATTTTGTTGCAAGATTAATACTTTTTCAAGTTCAAAATAAAGTAAAAACTCTTGTAAATTTGACTTTATGGGGCATGTGTGGATTGTAATTT